>VZTJ01006682.1:304257-539306 GCA_013397795.1 Orthonyx spaldingii
CTTTCCCTTTTCCTCCCATTTTCTGAAGATTCTTTCCAAGGCAGTATGCTTTACAAGCTTTTAGGGTAAGACAACTGGAAAGCAAAGTTAAACACTTCTGTCACCATAAGCAAGCAACATTATATTGCCTTTATACAACATTTAATAAATTCACTTCGCTATTCTAAAATATACTTTATGTCTTGTAAATAGGTACCTCACATACTCATTAGGGCCAAAACTGGGTTGAAATGATTTGTGCAATGTCTTTTTTTTCCTGTTATATAATTATTCATATATAATGAATGATGTATATTTTCAAAACAATTATGTAGCTCACTACTGACACAGAAATTACAGATGGCCTGTGTTAAATATGCTTTTTTTTATTATGCATGAGGCTTATCCAAAAATCTTGAGCAGTGTCAGAATTAGACTCAAACAAAACTTTGTAGATTTAGAATAGCCTCTCATTGCAAATGATACATTCTGTTTCCTAGTTTAGACATAGGATACTAATGTAAAGATAAAAGGATTTTGTTATTTGGTTGACTGTTGTGAAGGCATCGCAAAAAAAAGAAGATTAGAAACTGAAGGTACAAGTTGCAGAACCACATTATTATGTTATTCCTGGGGTCAGGAATTAGCATTTCCTCTGGTCCCTTATACTTCCTTCAGTGTCCTCCAGCCATCAAATCCTGGCTCTGTAACATCAGACTTCAGGAGGTTTTTGTTGTTGTTGGTTAGTGGTTTTTTGGGGTTTTTTTTATGCTTTGGGCCTCAGGAATACCAAAATATACTTTGATTTTCAGTGCTAAGATTTTGGAGGGGGGAAGTTCATGTTCCATGAAATTGCACCAATGTCTTTATTAATTACCTCTTGTTTACACATCTAGGTCACATTGGAGAATGATTTTCTTTACTTAAAAAAGTGTAACATAGGCAGTGTTTATTGTTCAGATATTATTGGCTTCTAAGTTCAATTCCAGATGCATTCTTACATGACTGAGCACAGTACTCCAAGCCTCTGCTCTTGTCATGGTGAGTTTATGAACATTTTGCAGTGAGATTTCTGTTAACCCTGAGGCTGTCAAACAGTATTTAAGATAAAACAGCACCTGATCACCACTGAACATTTGCCTACTTATAAAGAACAAAAGAGGAAACAACAACAACAACAAAAACAGAATAATTAACGACTGCTTGGTTCCCACACAGCAAAAACTAGATGTCAACTGATCAGTTCTTTATGCTTGCATATGCTTTTAAAATAATCTTTTTTCTCAACAACTATCCCCATCAGAACATGTTCTACAGTTGTAAATCAGTGCCAGTGAATTAAATTTTGCTCAGGGCCTTGTGTACAATTGCAATACAGCTATTAATGCAGGGAAAATAAACAAGGAGAAAATGCTTAACATGACATAAGATCTGACTTATTAACTGATTCAGTATAAATGAATGTCAAGTAAATGACAGCCCCAGGATCCATCCAACACAAAGTTGCTTGAAAAAGCACTTCACCAATGGCTTAGAATATGTTATTCTTTCATTCAGTTGCCTGTGCTTCCAAGGGAGGGAAACACAGCTTCAGACAAAAAAAAAAAAAAAAGAAAAAGAAAAGAAACATACCACTTCAAGTAAAATATTGCATAAAAGAGAATTTCTATTTCAGAGGGTCAGGCTAAAGACAGTGATTAACGGAAGAGAATGTCTGACCAAAGGAAAGGAAGACTTCTTTCTAAAAATGCAATTGCTGAAGACGAGAAGCATGAAAAGCCCATTGCCATGGTGCTGAATGTGTTGTTGTTTCTTTTTGACCTCACCTTGTCCAGTCAGGATGACTAAAAGCCTTACTTTGTTATTTACTAGCTTTTAAGCATATGGTTTTTGACAGTCTTCATTATTCTTTAATAAGTTTCTTTTGTAGTGGAGCTCACCCTTTAGAAACTCAGTTAAGGAATTGAATTGAATGTTTCATCTAGAGCAGGTTCATTTTAATTTATTTAAATATGTAAAGACATTCTGTTTTGTTTTGTGGGTTTTTTTAAGTACCCGTGGGCTTGCAGGGAGAGAGGTATATAGCCTTATCTCTGAGTGAAAATTCAGCTCTCAGTTCCCTGCAAACTTTTCCTTGTTCAAATTAGGGCATCTCAGTGCAAGAGCTTGTTAAAGTTTCATGTTATAAGGGATGGGTTTGCCTTGGCAGATTAATTTAACAGCAGGAAAATCTACTTATGTTTTTCTTAATGCCAAGTTTTAAAGCCTGCTTACTTTGTGGGTGGTGTGATTCAAGAGGAAGCAGGGTAGCCACAGGCATGGGATCAGAGCTTCGTCCTTATGCACGAGTGGGTGTGTGGGTGTGAGAGAAAAGAAGGTGTGAGGTTTCTATCCTTCCTCCTTGCACTCAAATCACTCCCTGGGTATCCCAGGGTGCTGTGCATGTTTGCGACCAAACACACTGGGCCAGTGGGCTTCCCCTCCATTTCAACTGGCCTGGGAAGCCTCAAAAACTTGCAAACGGGCTCCTGGGTTTGAACCAAGGGGAGACAGAGGAAGCCATGTGAGCAGGCAGGAACCTCGTAGTCCTAAGGAGGCTGCACAAAGTCCAGAGCAAATTCTACTGTGCCACACCATGGCTGCAGGAGGGGACGTGGGGCTTCCACCCAGCCAGGCCAGCACTTGCAGGGGAACAGCTGCACCAAGGTCCACAGGACACACGGCTTCCCAACGGGGCAATATCGCAGCCGACCCCACACAGTGCAGGCCTTTTCCCATGCACACCTATTTGGAAAGAGCTGCCAAATTAAAATGAGCCCTTTTGTATGTGCTGAGGCTAGTGGTTAGTGTAATAAAACTCAACAGCATTTACAACATGAGCTGTGTGGAACCACGGAGCGAGAGTTTGTGGGCTTTGCCTGAGTTGTTTTTCATATAGGGGTAATGATCAAAAGAGGCAAGTTAATAACGAGCCCGCCAGTGACACAAACAAGCAAACTCCATAGACACCAAAAGGAACCACAGCACCTTCACCCAGCACAGGCAAAATCAGCTTTCCTTTGGACCTGGATGTTGCAGTTTTAACTACTGGTATGGACTTGCTCCAGGTATATACTCAGGCAACACTTTAAAGTTGCTGCAGGTTCTGCTGACATACCTGGATGAAATTTTAAATGAGCTCTAGTGTTTTACTGGTCAGAATCCACTCAGGGTCATCCCTGTGCTGCTGCCACTGCAGGTGCTGTGCCAGCTGCCCCCAGCTTGACCAGTCCAATGGCACCTAGCATGCCTCAAGCCATGTTGCAGCATGGAAACTCTGAGATATTCCTTTAAACTATAATAACTTACTTTTACCTTCCCCTGAGACAGCCAGAAGCAAACACTAGGTAGAGTGTCTGGTTTGAAAGCTTAATGAATTCCATTTGGTAATTCTGACCACTATCAAATTTGAAATCATGAACCTGCACATTGATATTTTTACACATGGCACTCAGAAAGAGGACAGAAACTCTTTTCTAACTCTAAAGACCCAGAGACAGCAAGAAATAAGGCCCAGTGATCTGTGATGTCCAGTAGCCTGTTTACTGTAAGAAGCAGCTGTAAGATTCCATCTACAGCTTTGGTAAGAGAAAAAGTCAGAGTCAGAATATAGCCTTCACTGTTCAGCTTAGACCACAATTTCTGTTGTTTGCTAAAGCAGGACGAGATTGGAACATCTGAGAATAAAACCTTTCTTCTAGTTGCCTTTGCACACCTGTGACCACATAGGCATCTTGCTTTTGCACTCATTTCTCTCTAGTTGGTGTTCCCAAGAAGCAGTCTCTTTCTAAAAATATTGATACAGGAGCATGGGGAGGACAGCAGGGAACCCATTCAGTGCCAGCTTCTCCACTAGCCTGCACTGTGAACCATTCTGCTGCTCATAGGCTGATGCTTTTCTCACCTCTTACATCTTCTTCTACTTAGTTTACCTCCAGCACCTGCACCTGCTACTGCAGGATATTGCCATCTATAGCTTTCCAACACTTCATATTCTGATGAATAGTTGGCTTCTGGTTGCTTCAGCAGAAGTCCCCAACTGCTGCTGAATCCTCTCTCCAAGTCCAGAACAGAAGGGACCTTTATTTACCTTAATGGGCTCTGAGGATTAACACTGCAGACAGTCAGGTGCCTGCTCTACTCATACTGATTTCTGCCTTTGGTTTCATGACCTCTGGTTGGCAAAGAATTTCTGCTCAAGGTGCTTGGATCTGTAAAGCATGATGTTCTTGGCTAACTGCAATATTAGGAAATTCCATGGGAAAATAAATCGTCCTGTCTCTTATATAGATATCATTTTTAAAACCTCTCAATAGAATCCCATCGTGACAGAGTAAAATTGACAGAACTCAGAGCAATGGAGCCTTCCATAGTAAAACGCTGAAAAAGTAATCCGAAAAAAAATTTAAAAATTGAATTTTTAAATCCACCAAAAACCCTCTAACTTTTTCAAACACTGTCCTCAGCTTAATTACTGTTAAGTCCTTCTCTTTTTTTTTTGGTGAATTTGCAGGTTGCTGTGCTAATACTACACCGCATTCTTTTAAGGCTTAAGCACATACATTTAAAAGCTGATAACATTTTTTCCATTAGGAGAGCTTAAATTCTTTTATGATATGTTCAGGGATCAAGTTTCACAAATTCAGTTTTCAAGCCAAGTAAAGTCAGATGGCCTAGTACCACAAAGCTTAATGAGTGAACCTTTACCTCACTAAGGTCTGGAAGATAAGAGATGGATACTTTAAAATAAAGGCAAACATTTGCTTCAACATGTAAATGTATTTGTTCAGACTGTAAATTAAATTCAATTAAGTTCAGAGAGTAGTATCTTAAGCATTTTGCTAATTATAGTTGTGAGTTTCAACTCATTAAGTTCAGATAGTACATTTAAGAAAAGAGAATCTGCCAGGAAACTGCCCATTACATGAGCTGGATGTCTCATTTCCATTAAAGCACCACTAAAACTTTGAGATCTGCCTTCAAGACACTCCACAGGAGAAGAAGAAAAAGAGGAGAGAATCAAGGGTCTTTCTGCCAGCTTCTTGGGTGTACAAAAGCTACAGCTGCACATCCAAGAATGTCCTTATTCAGCATCCATGTGACTGCTGTCCTCAGGAGTCAGTTTGTGGTGCTGGCCACCTTGACAGACCCCTGGCACTGGCTGATGTCTCTCTGGTTAGCAGCACACCTTCGCTCAAAAGAGAAAACTCATGTGAAAAAGCTAAATTTCTCAGCAAGTAGGACCAAATAAATGCTCACATTTGTGATAAGTGTCAACCTGGCCAGAACTTCAAGGCTTGATTTAGGTATCATTTGACCTAAAACACGAACAAAACCAAGCCAGTGAGTAGGAAAATAAGAAGGGGAACTGGGGTCAAACTGAAACTCTGATATTGGGTAGGAAATGGCATGAGAACTATAACTGGGGCAAATGTAATCAAAATAGCATGAGGAGGAGATGGGAGAGTCCAGAAGAATGTGTTGGGAGCCTCCATGTTCCTCAGCTGAGGGAGAAAACAGCATAAAGTGGAAGGAAACGGAATCTTTTCAAGTCCCTGGCATAAAGAAGCAAGAAGTAGGCATTGAAGGGAACTGGAGAAGTAAAAATCAACAGGAGGTTGACACGTCAGGAGAGAGACAGGGAAGATTGCAGCCTCTGGAGACTAAGCCAAGAACATGGCTTACAGAAGCTGCAAAATGTGCAACCAAGTGTTTTTATAGAGGGACTAGCTAGCGTTGGCACAAGACAGCAAGTGTTAGCACTGGAAGACAGAAGAAGTGCTCAGTGTGTGACAGTGATGAAGTCCCACGCAGCCCTGCGAAAGTATGTCTGAGCTGCATAAAGCCGCGAGCTCGCTTTGAGCTAGTTAGCCAAGCCCCAGAAGCAGTCTGTGCATGTTAACATTGCTTTAATTAATTTAACTGGGCTAATACCCCTAATTTGTTGGAGGTATCTGTAAACTGCACTTTGCAGGGTTAAGCAGACTCGGTGTATCTTTGTTAGACAGAGTCACTCCAGAGACAGCAAAACAGGTCAGACCTTTACAAACCCATTCAAACCCTTAATTTCCCTCCTGCGTGTCCTTGGTCAGTGATTAGACTGAGCAGAGACTCCCAGCAAGCTCAGGCTGCTGAATACTGACCTCTCTTAACTGCTGCCAAAGCTAACAGCCACGGCTGTGTTCCTACCAGATGGTCTCCCTTTAAGAAAATTCTCTTTCACTTTTCTACTTCTTTTCTTAAAAAATATTTTGTTGTATGATAGAGAAAATTTGCCCAAGTGCATGCTATTTGCAGCAGACAAAAAGTGCTGCTTACATGATTTTTTTGTGTTGTGTTTTCATACTGCTCTAAACTTTTCGACTGGGTTTGAACTCCTGCCAGTGCTTTAGCATAGCAACTTGCTTTCTTCATGACATTCAGCAAGTGGTTTTGCCTCCTCAAAGACTTGGGCTGCAACCCAAGGAGAATTTTACATTATGAAAGAATGAAAAGTCAGTTACAGCAGGAGCAGCAAAAGCCACACACCTCCTTCCCTCTGACCGCAGACTAACCCAGCACACTGTCTCTACGGTCTGGGTACGTGATATTATGACTGTGATCATGTGGGTCCTAACTCTTCCAGCAGACAGGGGAACATAACTTGTTTTATGGAGCAGAGGCTATTCACAGGGCTGCTGTGTGCTTGCTGCTACATGCATAGTTTGAAAATGCTCCTGCTTACCTGTCTGGCTTTGCACATATTGCAGAGTAGAATAACACAGGTAGGAACCAGATATCCTGAAAAAGTGGGAAGCCAGACAGGCACATCTTCCTCTGTAGCCACCCAGCCTGCCTGCTCCTGGCTGCCCTCTTCCCAGATCATGGGAATCACATGAAGAGGATGGAACATTTTCCCAGGGGAAGAGGGAGGCTTGGGCAGGCCATGACCTAGATAAATTATCCTAGTAGCCTGCGGATGGTTTGCAGAGTGTAGGTTAAACAATTCAGATATACACAAGCACTGTGAGAGCCAAACCCCACTGAAACCAACAGAAAGCTTTCCATTTGCTTTAGTGAGCATTGGATCAAACATTACAAATAGGCAAAAGTGAAAATAGGAGACCTCTGTGTGTTGTTGGCATAGTGATTGTACACACCATTGGAGTAGATAAAACCACAAGATACCCTGAGGTTTCATCAGTGTTGCTGTTCAGTGATTGGCTTTTATTTGTTCTCTACCTCAGTGGAGCTAGTCTATACTACTGGAAAAATCTGGCCCTTACTCCTTGCTCAGGAAGGTTTCAGTCTAGTTGCTTTTATCATCAAGCACAGGGTGCTCGCCATGCAGATTATACCAGGTGACAGGAGCAAAGGAACTTTAGGTAATTGTGCCAGCATGCAGGACAAAGGAAAGCATTCTTGTAACACTGATAGGCAGGACAAATTTAAAACCATTATTCCTGAGTCAGAAACACAGACTCCTCTTCCAATAGTTGGTTTCCTGTTGGCTAGACTCAATGAGATACCATTTGCAGGAAGGAACAGAGTCCTTCAGTGCAAGTTGTGCATATGACTCTTGATGCTGCATTGCTTTTTTAATCAGTGCTTTTTTTTAAAAATTTTTTTTTCTTTGATTTTTTTTTTTAATTGTGGATTATTATTCTGTCCCTTCTTTTAATCATCAGCTAGTGGTGATTTTATTAGCATCACTTGTTGGGAATATTGTGCTAATTTATGGGGATTTTTTAATTTATACTTTTTAAAAATTAAAGCCACTTGTTGCTAGGCAGCAGATTTTGTAAATTAATAAAACAAGCAATAAGAAATGGAATAATAATAATAATAATAATAACAACAAAATGCTGTCTTAAAGAAAGACCAATGCTGTACATCAACAAGGAAGATGAAGAGTGAAAAGAGACACCTTCCCTTTACAGATTCTTCTGGGTGAGAAAATATCGTCACAGCTGGGGATCTTGTCCTAGAAGCATCAAGCCTTACTTATGTGAACACATGAGCTTAGAGAAATCCCTAAAACCAGTGCAACTTGGAAAATATACCTTGGAGGGATGAAGTCTACTTTTGTAACAAGAGACTTCTTTCACAAGACTCATTTCAGTGCTCTTTCTCCTCTGTTTTTGTACTCTTCAGGTCACAGGCAGAGCAGGACTTATTTCAGGTTTATGCCTTGAGTCTCACTTTTCCAAGCAGGCATTCACAGCTGTAGGCAGGCCCTTGAAAGTCTGAAGTTTCAGTCTTGAACTTGAAAGGCAACTTTCAAGTCCTGCTGTACACTGGGGATGGCGCGATAGAGAGTTTAGGCTTCTACTCCCTTTGGTATATCTATTCCCACCTAATTCCCAAGAATTTCTTGCCCCCACTTCTTTGTCTACATAAAAAGCTAACATTAATGTGGTTTAAATAAATAAAATTAAAAAGCCATCCATCTTAATAGTCTACTCCTTCTCTTACATTCACTGTGTGAGAGCAAAATTGCAAGCTTCACCCAAGGCCTACGAGGAAAAATTTCAAGAAGGGCAGGACCTTCCATTATGAATAGCAAGACAGCTTTAATTTAAAAAAAAAAATCAATACATTATTTTCAATCATTGGAATTTTGTGCCAGTTGCAAAATCAATTCTTCTCTTATTAAAGCACTTACATTCCCAGCAAAATACTTTGTAACATAGAATCTCCATTAAGACAGAGCTGGAGCATGCTCCTGGGAAGCCAGCAACTTTTATTGTAATCACAGATTTTGCATAGTAAATAAGAGGCTGAGTTTTAACACCTGTAATTCCTTTTGAAGGAGTAGTGGTCCTGTAACCTGGATTACCTTCAGGAACACTGCAAGTGTGGGCAGTTGTATACAAAGAAAATTGGACCTAGGACATGTAATTAAGATCTTCCCAGACCATAAGAAAAAGTCATTTAGTGCCTCTTGGCAAAGCCTGACATAACAAAGACACAAGGTTCTGCAGAGGGAAAGGGACAATCTGACCAGATTTACTCTGATCAGGCCTGTGTAGTGATGAAAAAGAAAGGTAGGGAGTGAAATAAAATGTCAGGAATTTGGTTTGCACTAGAGTTTTGGTTTGTTCTCATCTCTATTGAAAGTGACCACTCTATTTAGTTTTGAATAACTGCTCTGCAAGTGGGATTAAATATTATTCGCTCCCTTGGTTTACTGTTGCAGCAAAGACAGGCTGTATTATACAGTGGCATAACACATGCCTTTTAGAAAAAACCCTGATAACATGAAATTCCCATAGGTGCTATGCTAACAAAAAATTAGCATAATGATATAAAGGAGAGACCTTTGCTCTTATAGAAACTGTTTTTATCTGTCAGGGTCTTACATATAGGTTGTTGCAAACACTATAGAAATGAAAAACTTAACTGACACAATAAAATTCTGTTAGTGATTGAGCAAAAAATATGAAATTGAGAAATGAAATCTCTTCCACTAGTATAGTTATATTCTTACTATGGCAATGCACAACTAAAGAATCAAAAAATATGGAAATATGGAAATTATAGGCCCGTGCCATATTACTATGGGACACTTTTAATGCCTAATTCAAAGCCTTCTGAAGCCAGTGTTATGTGTATCAAGTCTAATGGTAATAATAACAGTAATAATGGTTGTTCTTAATAATTAAGGATGATTATGAGGCACTTAGGGTAATGCTGCTATTTACTTTCACCACCCATATATTTGCTTATGTGGGAATAGATTCAACTGTGATGAACAGCCATGGTTGTGCATGTTCAGTTTTGATGACTGGAAAGTGCTAATTGAATCTCCTTGAGCTTTTTACCTTGAGGCTCTTTTGCTCTCCATTTTGTTAAGGATTTTGGTTCACAGACTGAGTTTTATCATCATACATCAAGCATTTGATCTAAAGGACTTTTTCCTCATTTATTGGAAAAGGTCCTGCAATCTTTAAGGGATGAATTCAGCCTGCATTCAAACTGGATTTTAGCTGCCCTTTTGCAGTAAGGAAGGAAGATCCCCTCCAGGGATCAGGAGCACCCGTGCTGCCTGCCCACCTCTGCGCTGACTGAGATCTCACCAAGAGAGCTACAGCACGAGTGATGGTTTAGAGGATGAAGCCCTGGGTCTCCAATCGGGCCATGCCTGGATCCCAGTGAAGACAGCACCATCCTGTTCTCAAACAGAGCATCTGTGCACACACAAAGCCCATCAAGGACTGCAGGCATTATGACAGGCTGATAAAAGGCAGTCACTGTGCTGAGGAGGAGTCACAAGTTAAACACAAGATGCAGAGGAGAGGGAGGGCTGTCACCTGCCAAGAGCAAAAGAACAGGATAAAGGTCCTGGATAAAAGTCCTTCTTAAAAGGACTGATTATTTTTTCCCCTTCAGGCAAATGACATTGCCATGTTCCCAGTAGACTGGCATGGGTCTCAGTGTGTATAATGAAAGTGGCCACTGAAGGAAGAAGACTGGGAAGAGGCAGATTAAAAGATCACTTGCAGATTAGTATTATGAAGGTCATTTTAAGATGTTGAACCACTATCATCCATCTAGAGAGGCATTCTGGTCTGAAATGGATGTCACCTCCAGAGTAGCTGGGGAAGAGATAGGGACATTCTTCTACAGTCAGTGTTTCAGAGATACATCCCCATTAATTCCCCAGTGGATTTCCCAGAGGAAAGGCAGAACATTTACAAGAAAGAACATTTTCTCTGGCTCCAAGTCTCATGGAAAATTTTGATCCCATGGTTTATTCATTGGGGACTTCCCACAGTATCCAGGGAAACCAAGAGGCAAGGCTCTAAGGGAGCAGGTTCTTTTGCTTTCATCTTTCCCACAAATCAGCCAGTTCTACATCTTCCTATGAGCTGTTGCTCATAGAGGGATATGGGTTTGAGGGACTGTGAAGTAATTCTTTGCTTTGTAAATGAGACTTTGTTTTAATTAACTCATGATGTGAAGGATGAAATTAAAGGTGAAAGAAAAAAACCTTTCCTCAGCTTGGCTTTCCTTCATGAGCTTCATGAGTACATAGGTTTTGCTACCGAGAACAAAGGCCCTGAGAAAAGGTGCCAGGAACCATGAAAACCTTGGTCCAGGCGCAAGTGCTGCAGTGCCATGGGCCTCCATTCCTACTCCTTTTATCCCTAGATCTCTTAAAAAACTTTAACAAAGTAAGCTTCAATAAAGTAGCTTGATACCTTAATAGAAAGTATACTATATTCATAAATAATTTCCATCATTCCCTCTTCTTCTCCCTTTTGAGACAGAATAATGTACTACTAAAATAGCATTTCTACTTTCCTGTTGAGAACGTCAGGAGCAAGAAAATAAATAGTTCTCTTCATTACCAAAGTCTCACAGGAATGCAAACAGAGAAGAAGGAGCCAACATAAAACCTATTTCCAAGGTGTTCTGGAGTAATGCATCAGCCTCTGATCTTCAGATACACATCAGTAAATCCAGACTTTGATCTACAAAGCAATAAGTACTTGCATAACTTGGAGCATATGAGTAGCCTCTTCATTTGAGATTAGCATGTGGTTAGGTGCTTTTCTGGACTGTGGCTTTTCAAAGGAGTGTTAGTCCGGCTTAGTTATGTATTTTGCAATGCGGGAAGTGAAGAGAGGAAGGAAGGAAGGAAGGAAGGAAGGAAGGAAGGAAGGAAGGAAGGAAGGAAGGAAGGAAGGAACGAACGAACGAACGAATGAACGAACGAACGAACGAACGAACGAACCTGAACCTGGCTTAGGTTAGGAAACAACAAATCAAAACTGAGTTTCCCAGCAGATGGTAAGACTTCTGATTTAGACAAAATAAAATTTAAAATGTGTAATACATTGTAAAACAATTCAGCGCCTCTTGGCCTTATATTTAAATCACTCCCCTGAAACATCCAGGAAAATTAAGATTTTATGAGAGAAAAAGGATGCCCTCTGAGTACTTGGAGCTTCAGGACTATGTGGGATCAGTTTTATTTACATGTCTTTCTTGGTTTGCCCTGCTTCCTTAGCCATTTTACCAGAAATCCTATCCCTTATAGCCTTCAGATGAGATGATTATATGAAATGCCGATTCTCTGTTATGGTCTAAGCAATCTGAACTCATTTAAATTGAAGGTCTGAGTTCACTATTTTTAAAATTGAACAGGTTAGGGAGGCTTAGCTCACATACTCATCTTATGGATAATGCTCAACTCACATGAGCAGATGAATTAGCACACTAGAAGCAGAGATGGCCATGTGAAAATTGCCCGTAGATAAGGATGAAGGAGTTTCATGTCATGTAGTTAATTAGGCAGGGCCAGGGGATATTCCCAGGCACTGGAGCTTGATTATTTATACTATGAAATTGTTAGGATGATGGCTGGCGTGTTTTTGGCAAAGGTACAAACACCCCATCTAACAGAATGCCAAGCAATTCCCAGGAACAGCACGGAGGAGGAATCCTTCTCCATAGGCAGTTTGCATTCAGCCACCCTGTTCTGGAGGGTAAGTTAATTCAGTAGTACAAATTCAGGCTGTTCTGCATCAGTTTGCCTCAGTGCCAGCAAATGTTCCTGGGCATGCTTAATTTACTCATACAGATGTAGCCATAGGTCCTTGCACGGACACAGGGCTGATTCAGTTGACTTCCCAGTCTATTAAAATCAAGACAGAGTTTGATTCATTGCAAGCAAGATAAATATTTGGAAATGCAGTAGAGGTGAAACCAGCAGGAGCCTGGGAAAAAAGTCCAGCTGCAGGAGAATCTGCTTTGAGAATAAACAGTAATAAAATCCACTGGCTACAAATGTAAGTTCATCTAAGGAAACAAAATGAGAATGTGTTGAGCTGGCACAAGAAAACAATTATGTTGGTGAGCCATAGAATTAATGAAGTCTGATTTGTAATGATTTATGTTTCTCAGTTGGTTGACATTGTGTAGCAGGAAAACTATGACATAGTTGCCATCACAGAAACATGGTGGAATGACTCACACAACTGGAGTGCTGCAGGGGTTGGCTATAAACTCTTCAGGAGGGACAGACAAGGAAGGAGACATGGTGGAGTAGCCCTGTATATGTTAGGGACAGTTCTGATTGAACTCAATGATAGTGGCACTAGAGCTGAGTGTTTACAGATAAAAATCAGGGGGAAGGCCAATGGGGAATATCCTGGTGGGGACTCCTTACAGACCACCTAACCAAGATGAAGATGCAGAGTAAATATTCTATAAGTAGCTGACAGAAGACTCACAATTGCAGGCCCTTGGTCTCATGGGGGACTTCAGCTTACCAGATCTGTGTTGGAATTACAACACAGCAGAGAGGAAAGAGTTTAGGAAGTTCCTGGAGTGTGTGGAAGATAACTTCCTGACACAGTCGGTGAGTGAGCCCAGGGAAGGCACCCGCTGGACCTGCTGTTTGTGAGCAGAGAAGGACTGGCGGGTGATGTGGTGGTCAGAGGATGTCCTGGGCATAGGAGAAGTAAGGAGGGCAAGTAAGCGGAACTTCTATGTGGATTTCCCAAGGACAGACTTTGACTTGTTAAGGAGCCTGGTTCACAGAGTTCACAGAGTCTCTCAGGAGACAGTCCTGGAGGACAAAGACAAGCTGGCTGGGAAGAAGACAGGCTTGACTGAACAAAGAGCTTTGACTGGAATTCAGAGGGAAAAAAAGGAGAGTTCATGACCTTTGGAAACAGAGTCAGGTCACTCAAGATGACTACAATGATGTCATGAGGTTATGCAGAGACAAAATTAGAAGGACCAAAGTCAAACTAGAACTTAAATCTGCCTACTGCCATAAAAGACAATAAAAATGTTTCTATAAATAAATCAGCCACAAAAGAAGGGCTAAGGAGAAATGGTAGTCAGGCATTGAAACGAGCTATCCAGGGAAGTGGTAGAGTCACTATCCTCGGAGGTATTTAAGAAATATGTAGGTGTGACACTTTGGAACATGATTTAGTGATGGATTTTGCAGTCCTTCTTTAAGAACTGCACTGATTATCTAAGAGGTCTTTTACAACCTAAGCAATTCTATGTTTCTATGAGTTTGGTTTTTAAGAAGATTTGAAACCTCTCTTCTGTCTTTGTATGGTCTCTCTTCTGCTTGTATTCTCTGAAGTCTGGCCACATGTGCTTACATAATGTTCCTTTCCTTCTGTCAAGTTGCTTAGAAGATCTTTTTGTAGGTGGTGAATTGTTTTATTAAAGTTTGTAAGAACTTGGTTATCTTTGAGACATCTACCTCTCTGTCAAAATCAGGCAACAGCTTCAAAATTTAGAGGAGTGCAAACCTGAGAGCTGACTGCAGAAACCTTGTTTCCATATGAAATGGGATTGCAGAACCATGGTGCATTAGGACACAGCTCATGCACTTAGCATAGAAACAGAGACAGCAGGAAAACTCAGGTGGGAAATATGTCAAAACCAATATATGGCAATTTGGTTAGCAGCATTCACTATACATGCACTTTTTAAATTAAGACAATTAACTAATTTCAAACCACTATTTCATTATTTTATGATTCATTAACTCCTAGAAGCAACACCCATACTGTTCAAAACATCCTTCCAAATATACTGCCAAGCTCTTGAAAAGATTTATTTTCACCAACACCAGAAAAAATCTGAAAGAATAATAAAAAATGGATTACAGAGAACAGAAATAATTTATCAACTGCAGATATACAGGAATAGAAAAAGATGACTACAAAAGACTCCTCAAAGAAAAAAAAAACCCAAAACCCAAAGAAAGAAAGGGAATTAAGTACAACTATTTTACTCTAACAATACCTCTGTGTATGTTTGTCATTGTCACTGACAAGTTGTCTCCGTGTCTGTTAGTACAACAAGATATTACACGACGTAAAGAGTATAAGGCAGACTGCTACATTAGAAACGTGCAGGCTTTTTTCAGGTCAGATATCTAACAGAGCTGGATTCTTCTCATTTACACTGCATGAAACAGGAATAGCTCAGTCTAATTTCAGTATTTCAGAATCTGAAGAAATAGGAAGAAAAGATGTTATCTTTTTACTTAGAACTTGTGCTTCTGGGCAGGAAATGTATAAGACAACAGACCTGAAAATGTCCCTGGGACAGATGTACATTTGACTTCCACAAGCCACTCTTATACCACTCCTTATATGTTTTTCTAAAATCAGTCCCCTATTTCTCTATTTCAATTTTTATTGGCCCTGCTTTTTATTTCCAAACACTAGGTTTCCGAATTGTGCTGGAATAAGAATGATGTGCCTGTCAGAGTACCGGTGTCCATTATTGTTTTACATTAGAGAACTAAATTGCTTATCTGAGGCTACTCAGAGAAAGTTACTGGAAGAGCTTGAAGTCAGACTTGAGTTTTATGCTTCTGTCATTGGACTCTGTGGACTTTAATAGCATTTCTCCCAACTAAGGAGTTAAAATGCTTGTTCTTGACAAATAGTAGAGAGATGGGCTGACCTCAGACTGTTTGCTTTGTAGACACATATCACTTAGCCTCTAGCCTCAGCTTATTCTGCTTTAGGGATGAATTACAATGTAATTAACATGGATATTTATGTTAATGTGTCTTTTTGATGAGACAAAGCACAAAATTATTCTCAAGAATCTTCAGATGAAAGTGGGGGAACCTCTCTTCATTCCTCCAGACAAAGGCCTGGATTGATATAAAGTTCCTGGGCTTATATTCAGCCTAGCTTAACATAACTGTGGGAATAAGCAGTAACAACTTCACTCTCCCGTGGGAAGGCATGCTTGGAGGCAGCAATGTATTAGCCCTGTGTGTACAAGATTACGGTATTTCTCAGCCTATGGAAAATATCCCACATGGTGGAACAGATTTGGTCAAGCTTAACGTGATGTAGGCTCAGTGGTTCCCTCAAATCAATTTATTTTTCCTGCTTTACCTCCCCTCTCATCTGTACACTCAGTGGTTTCTCTACAATATGATCCTGCCACTATGGACTACGGGTACAGATGGCAGGAAAACCAAACCTCCTCCTCCTCCAGCAGCATCCTATGTCAGACGGCCAGTTTAACTCACTGAGCTACAGAGAGCCATTTGCTGTCTTCTGCTGTGCTGGTTTCACACCACTTTCAAGCTTGTTCCAGCTTATTTCAGGTCAAAAGAACACAAGAAGAACCAAAGGGGAAGCCCATGGATGCTGGGAGCCTGGAGGAGAACAGTAAGACTGGTCCTTGGGTGATAGCATGTTAGCAGACAGAAGTAGCTGCCTCAGGGGTGGGGAGTCACTCTCAGGTCTCCTCACCAGGGAGAGTCAGTCTGGTGTCACCTGTGGTGTGACGAGATTGAAATGGTGATAGCAGCAGGAAGAGAGAGAGAAGAAGGAGGGAAGTCTCACCAAGACAAAAATAAGGAAGATTAACTGGAAGGAAGAAGGAAGCCAAGGGGAAACAGATTGAGAGTTGCAGGAGTTCAGTGCCAGCAGATGTTCAAAATCGGATGAGCTGAGGGAGATCCATAGGGAAATGAGGGTTGGAAGGGAAATGCATAGGAGAACGGCAGGAACCCAGAGGGAATTGCTGCCAGGTTAGAAAAGGGAGCAGGTTGTGCTGACAGGCTTCTCTTAAGCTGCTTTTCTCCCATTCTGTCAGTCTGATTTGTTTATTTTGCTGCAGAATTTTTCAAGTCATTCTATGGTAAGGTTTAAAGCAGAAAGAAGGGATAAGCTTCTAGCAGACCCATGTGTTTGACCCACAGTTCAGGATATACGCAGCTAAAAGCTGTTGCATCTATCACTTTACAGGTATTTCATTATCTCTGAGTAGAAAACCTGTATATCATTTGGAAAATACCAGTGAGCCCTTAACCCTGGTAAAACAGTGGCTGAACAACCAAACCAGACAGACCCTTCAGTAACCCCTGAGTGCATAAGGCAGAGTAAATGGCAGCTGCATAGCAGCCTGCAGCCACTCTGTACAACAGTAAGGAATTTAATTTGTTTCTGAAACCTCAAGTCTGGTGCAATGCATATTTATGGATTGTAAATGTACTTCCCTGCCTTTGTTTCACTGACAAACATGCAGATTGTGCAAGGTGGATGCTCACTGGTCGTCCTTTCTCAAACATTGGAAGGACTGGAAACCAACTTGGCTTGGAGTTTATCCTTCTATCAAACTCCATCTGGTTTTGTGTGATAATAAGTTTGAATAGCCCATTTCCCATGCTTGAACCATGGATATCTATGTGAAGATGGCTGTGGAATCCAAAGACGATACTGAATCTTTTTGTTCCTGTTTTCAAGTACAAATTTATAACCTTTATTATAAACTAAAATTCACCAACTATGTAGAACTATATATCCCTCCTTCTACGAGTCATTCATTATGTAGCTCAGTTGTTACAATATTGTCATAACTTCAATTTCATCTTTAAACACTCTTCCAATTGAAAGGAAGGAGACAGATATCTTCTTTCATTCTTTCTTCTGGGCTCATCTTTACTCTTGGGTCTTAAAATTGAGCAATTTTTCCCATTCTGAATACCTGGTGCAACTTGAATTGTACTATCACATCATGTTATAAAATAGCTGTAGGTGCAGGCCGTCTGAGATTAGTTGTTAACTACATTTTACAGGCTGAGAAAACTGAGACAAGAGAGATCATTTAAAATTATATGACGACCAGTGGGAAAAAAAATATTACTTTAAAAAATAAAAAATTAATTAGTGGGATAATGTACCCATCTAAATAAAAACGAGTAGCATGGAATTTATTTCCCTTCTATGATGACTCTGTGGGCAGATACTCTTGTCCCAGACAATGTGGAATTATGTTCAGATTAGGCATGAAAACCAGAGACACTGAGAAAGACATAGGATCAAAGCAAGTTATGCTGTTCAAATCCCCTAAATTTACGCATTCTAAAAAGCAAGGCCAAAGCTAGTATTTCTCTTGACCTTTTTTTATTTATAGGGTAGATATAACCCAGGCAGTATTAATTTTCACAGCACTACAGGGCAATCATGATCAATTACATCTTCCATGAGGAGTTTCCCTAATGAATTAGTCACAAACATATCTGTATTCCTCAGCACTCAGTACCTCTTGTGCCCATGACATGAATCTCAGATTCCATCACTTTTGTATCTTTAAACAAGTGCTTAAATGGTTATTCACCTTCTGGAAAAAATATCAGCAACAAGCGAGCCAACTTTAGTTTATCCCAATTGTAAATAAAACTCTGATGAATTCTGGAAGTCTAAAGAAGAAGGCATTGTTTTTCCTGATTTTTTTTCTGAAACAAAAACTAAAGCCAAGTGTGCTGTTCAAGCAAAAGAAAAATAGTAGTCAAGAATAAGATTGTTCTTGTGGATAAGACAATGAAGAGGTCTGCCACAAATTCTTTAAATGCCCTTGAAAAAGGCCCCAAAAGTCTCCAAGCCTTGGTATTCCATTGCTAAAGCAAGACTCATGTTACTTTACTTCTTCCATTCTTAACCTTTCTGGCCTATTTTTGAATATAAATCATCAAGAAGTAGGAACTGCCTTATGGAATCAAAGACATCAAATGAAATGCCTTCCCTCTGGCAGTGACTAAGAGCAGATCTTCATAAGACAGTGGAAGATACTCCAGGGAAAGAAGTGGAAGCATAATCTATCCTTATGAAAGAGTCACGTTAATCCCTAGAAATTAGAGATTGACCTAAACCATGAAACATGAAGTTTTCTGTCTGGACAAGTTTATTTTAGGTATTATAAGATGCTCTTTTATTCATATCTATACCAAATCCTCTTCTAAATGCTGCTAAATAATGCATTCTGCTGGATGACTCTCAATGTCTGTCTGAATTATATCTATGCTGTGGGGTGGCTGGGACTTTAAACTGTTCACAGAAAAATAAATACTGGTAGGGAAGCAAATGGTCAGGGGAGGGAACAGAGAGAGTTCTTTCATATAGCTTTAAACTTCCTTTTCTTTGTATGCTGGCAAGAGTTTAGTCATTAAAGAAAATGTTGAGTTGTGCATTTTGCATTTGGAGTTCTTTGCTAAACTATATCAAACAAACGAGTCGGCTCTTTTGTATCCTCTTTCTAATTTGAGATGACTCTGAGACAGCTTTGCTTTAGGAAAAACAGGAAGCTTGGGGATTCCTTTCCTCCAAAGTTGGTATTTTTTGATTTCTAATACAGTCAGAATGAAGGGTAAAACACCAACATCACCCTTTGTTCTGCTTTCATTTTGTCCGTGCAAGCACCTATGGTCAGTGCCAGGACCTCTAATAATTTGCCACATGTCTGGGACTGTAACTTGGGCACCTTTCTAGGTACAGACCCCAAGTAAGAAGAACAAGTCTAATCTTTTCTCTCCCTCACATTGTGTAAGATGAGTCAAAGCCTTGTTTTCGTTCAAGAACTGAGCCTCTTCAAAAGCCTGCTCATGTGTGTACAGTCTGCTTGTTTTTGTTGCTTGCTGGTCCCTGGAAGGAGCCAGGAGCAGGTTTAGGTGGTGACAGAGCCTGTGGCAGCAGTGGCTCAGGACTGGGATGCAGCCCCAGGCACAGCACAGGGAGGGGACTGCGCTCCCTGCTGCCTCGCACCAAGATGAGGAAAAGCAATTTCAATCCACAGCATAAGGCTTACAAAATAAATTGCTCTGCACCACCCCAGATAATTTGCAGGGTATTAAATGGAATCCTTTTAACAGGAAATGCTTGCATCCAAGAAAAGGGCAGCAAAGTGAGGCCGTAGGACTGGGGGAATTGCCAGCCGTGCTTACTGGTACCGCAGGACAAAGATAAACTTTAAATGGATTCAGCAATTGAAATGAGGGCCAGGCAAATGCACCGCTGAGAGAAGGAGGGTATCTTACACCTTTCTCCTACTGAGCATTCATCCAGGTCTCAATTTATTCCTCATCACGCTATCTGGAAAAGGACTGTGAAAGAGCAGCAGCAGGCTGAATGTTGGCTGTCTGCAGCAGTTCCCTGTTTGCCCCAGCCCTGTGTTTGGCACGGGCAGCATGGCAGACTGGGAAATGGATTTTGCTCTGCACATCACCAGGGCAAGGTGGAGAGGTGCCACCCTCAAGGGGGTCAGGGGGAGAAGAGTGATCTGTCAGGGCTCCTTGCTGCAAGCCAAGGGCAGTAAGGCATGGAGAGGAGGGAGAATAGCCCTGTGAAGGGTAGATGGAAGTATTACATGGTTATATTGTATTCATATGCTTCGTGAAATTAGGTGAAGCAGTTAAATATTCAAAGAGCCTGGAGAAAAGAGAGCAGACATAATGCAGCATCACAGACTTGGCTAAAGTGGGAAGGAACTTTTGAAGGTCAGGAGCAGATTGCTCAGGAGCACATCCAGTCAAGTACTCACCCAGCCCACTGACACTGCAATCTCTGCAGCAGTGCACAAAGAGTCCTTAACTGGCTGTGCTGGGTAATATTTCAGTCTGCTGAGTAAATATTCTGGATAGTAATCTTCCAGGACCTGGCTCATCCATGCTTATACACACCTCAGTGACTGCTGCCTAGAATCATCCTGGAGGATCTTTGGTCTTTTATGGACAGACCAGGGTCATTGCCTCCATCAGGAGCCTGACCAGGTTATAGGCCAAGTGGGCCTAATGATGAAAGACCTTTCCAAAATGATATTTCAAAAATAGCCTTTTGATGTGTCTTGGTTTGTTGCTAAACATTGATAATTGTTATGGTTTGTTCAAAACCCTGGACATAATCACTATTACAGAGACTTATTTTTATTTTGTTTCTATAAATGTTATAATCCACAGTTCAAACATGTCAAAGGAAAAGCAGTATAGGAAACAAAGTACTGAAATAGTTTACATTTTCTTTATGTTGTTTTTAATGAAACTGGCCTACTTCTTTAACAGGTGAATATTTGACTAAAAATGCTTCTGTTTAAAAATGCTCTCAGTAAACTGTAGCTCTATTTCTGTCATGAGTGGGAAAACTCTCTGTCAAAGGACAGGGTTGCATTTCCATTAAAATCTTTAAATCCAATTTATGTGCTCTGGTTGATTTAAATGCACCCATGTTTCATTTGGATTTCTTCCTGAGTGAAAGGTGCGAAATCTATGCTCAGCTTGGATGTTTGAAAAGAGTTAACAAAAACATAAGTACAGATGAGTACAGCAGCTCTCTCTCCCATGAGAAAAAAAAAGAAATAAAGTGTTTAGTGAATATCTTTCCCATGTGAATTTAAAGGAAGACATATGTAAAACTGCTTTTAGTATGCAAACTCATAAATTCAAAAGGAAATTGTTAAGGATCTGAGCAGTTTTCACACATACTGATTTCAATAAAAATTGAAAAGACTCAGGGGAAAACACCATCATGCCCCTAAATTCACCATTTTAAAACCTCTTGAGCTTATATTCTGAGCACAGCTCAGAGCATTTTATCCATGCAAAATGGACTGTGTCTGCTGTTAGCATCCTACTGCCAGGGACTGGCCACATCATGCAGAGACCCTGAGATAGCTCCACTGTTCACCTTATAGGGGAAAAAAGGCTATAAATTCTCCACTCTGATATCTTTCCAATCTTTTTTTGCAACTATTCACAGAGTAGTTCCATTCACAGTGACAGACTTCAGCAATATTAGGCTAATGCCTATGTAAAGGGTAAGAGAAACCACATCTTCTAATATACTTTATTGCAAGCTTTCTGTGCAGTTTACGTGCAACACAACAGGTTAAAGATCCTTAGAGAAAATATCTTTGTCATCTAGTTACTTTTCTAACAGATAAGGTTACTGAGACAAATAGGACAATACCAACCACACAACATTAAGGTTATGATTCTTAATGGCCTTAGCAAACTTAAGCAAATCCTTTTCAGAAGTCTGACACCATAAATGAAGTGTTTGAGATGGTATCTCCAGCATTTGAAAGAGCAACACTGACACATACTTTGATTAGGGAAGCTGACATTTCTGTTAAAGTTCAGCAAGTCACAGAATCCTCTTAACATATGGCCAAATATTGCAATGTTCTCTTCTGAAAAAGGTGAGTGTGATTGCCGATCTCATAAGTTTTGAAGGCAAAAACAAAACTTATTGCATCTAATTCACTTTTTCATTCTCAGCAAAACAAAGAAAGATGGGGAGACAGATAAAATACCAAAGCAGAATAATGATAATAATAAATCCCACATATGCTTTGAAGACTTAGGGAAGACAAGAAAGCAATGTAAATTTTGCTATTATACAAATATTATGGTAGTGAAATTGCTGAGATAGAAGTTGAAGTATATTTAGTATGATATTATCACTCTTCTAGTTTGATGACAAACAAGCCTCAAACCTAGAGATGGGACTCAAGCCATAGCATGAGATTTACCAGTCAATTTTGCCCATAGCTCAGATTACCTCTATTCATATCTCAAGATTTGGATGTCCAAAATATTTCTGCAAATTTAGAACATATGGAGGAGAAACTAGTAGAAATCGTGCAGCCATAGAGCCTCCTGAAATGTTGCAGTATTGCTGGGTTGTGACTAGATAGGTGTACTAACAGATTACTCATCACAGGACTGGATTAACGAGAAAGTAGAATGCAAACTCTTTTATGTAAACATGTAAAAGAATTTAGATTTTTTTTTCAGTTCAAGATCTGGCTAATGGATCTGGTCAGTTCACATTTATTCAAAGCAATTTACCCAGTTTTCTATTTTGCTCTTCATCTGTCCAACAACATAAAAAGAGGGTCTCTGCGGGAAATAAAAAGAAGCATTGAAGTGTAGCAAGTATTTATGCAGGGCTTGCAAACAGGGTACCTTGAAGAGGAGGATGCTCCATTTATACCATCCACTAGCAGTTTATGCAAGCTGTCTGTATAACTGCACATCCTAAATCATGAGAACAAGGACCAGCCGTCAGAATTGTTTAAAAGGTTTATAGCTACTTTTATTGAAATAAATGTATTGGAAGTAACAGAATCAGGAAACAGGCCGAAGGCTATAAAGTTTGCATAAAGAAACAATTATGAAGGTGTGCCAACAGAACAATTGTTTGATGTTGCATTTCCAATGCACCCTTTTTTGTTGTTGTTGTCTCTATTGGTTTTTTGTTGTTTTAAGATTCAGTTAATCCAATGGCCTTTGCATTGAACAAATAACATTTCCAAGGACGAAATGCAGGAACTATTTCCTGAGATGCAAAGTGGAAATTTTCAAAAGAAATACTAAAAATCTAATAAAAATCAGGTGTCAGTCTGAGATGTGGCTGTCTTTTTTATTGGGGTTTACCTTCACTCTTTGCCATCTCAGCTGTGCTACAAGACTTGCCTCTCACATTTTCATTTTAGATACCATATGGAACCTGGAAATAGAAACAACATAAAAACCAGAACAAAGGACCCTGAAAATTGAAAATTTCTGATGATTTCAGATTAAGAAAAAGAGTTTGGCTCTTTTATGATGACTCTTAAGCCAAAGTGTCTATCAGGATGTAGGTCTTGGCGGAGGACTGCCCTGGTAATACAGTAATGGATTGCACAAACACTTTACAAATGTTTTCTGGGAAACTCAGAACGGTGTTATCCTAAGTCTTTGGGATATTCTATTCAAATTTGTTGAGTGGATGCTGTAAAATACTAACCAAAAGGGCAACTGGCATTTTTGCCTCTTTCTATTTCCCAGTGTTGCTCTCAGTGTCTGTATTCATATTGGAGAATCTGAGGATGAATCCTGGACAAGGTACAAAGGGGAGGCAGAAAGGCAAAAAGTCTCTTCTCCTTTCCCTTGTGCACTCACCCACAAAGCATCCTTTAATAAGATGAAGATTCAGCATTCAAGGGAAACAAAAGCTGCCTGTAACTTACTGAGAGTAACAACTAACTGTCTGCAAACATGTGAAACAGAATGATAACATCTTTTGATCATCACACCACAAAGCATAAAATACCTTGTACTCTCTGTAATTTATTACCTTTGGATTTTTTTTTTTTTTTTTGAAACAAACGTTATGTGAAAGATCCTAGACTGGCAGACCTTCAAAGAAACTTCTCAACATGGGAGTCACAGCTCACTCCCTCGTTTCTCTTAATAGGCCCTGACAAGAGCCATCCCAGTGGCCTTGCTGATGAAACTGCTCACAGGGAAGGGGCAAAGGAGGCAATTAACACTCAGCCTCAGCATGCGCCCTGATGATGCTTTTGGTGAGGGCTGTGACTTATTCCTTAGGTAAAAATCAATGTCATCCAAACCATATGGGCTTACCTTTCTAAAGTTTTTCACAGAACAGGACACCTCTGAAGAGTATTTTAAGAAACCTTTAACTGCCCCTGAAGATCAAGGCTAATGACAACTCTTAAAATTCGTTGCTAGAATGTTTGGTGCCACATTGATTTTGATCTTCAAATTATTTTTATAAATTCAGTTGTTGATCAATTTCTCCAAGACAAGTTCAGAGTCACAGTTGGGCAGGCTCTGAAGGGCCAGCAGATGAAGGCTGGAATACGAGCTCTGCTCAGTTGTGCTCTGGGGAATTTTGGGGAGCAAGTGAGACTACCAACTGGTCCTGATGCTTCAGCATCTGGGACAGACACATTGAAAGGAATAACGATGAAGCCAAAGAGCACTGCTAGAGTAAAGAGGGAATACAAATGCAGGATATGTTTGTGGGAGGGATCACTGCATGAAACATTCAGCTTCCTTTAATCAGCATTTAGCCTCAGTTCCAAATGGCATTTTGCCTCCATAGTAATCTCCTGATTCCTAAGCATATTTCATATGAGATGCAATGCAGGTAAACCTGTGCTCTGATGGCTTTAACGTCAACCTCTTTCTTGTACCAAAGATCTGTGGGACGTTTTTGGCATGAGCTATCTGGCTCGTACTGCGAGCAGGACAAATGTCTTTCTCAAGTTCTCTATCGCAAATGAACTTGATTTCTAGAGCTTGGGACTAAGTCCATAATAAAACCACTTCTTGCAGTCCTCGGAATCTATTTCAGACTAATGCCCACAGGAAGCTCAACTTCCTCCATTAGGTTTGTATATGCAGAGGAATGCGAGCAAGAAAATCTACTAGAAATGGAAATATTGTTTCCGAGAACCAGGCAAAAGGGCCTGACAGCATAGTGTGGTCAGTATTGAGTCAGCACTGAATTTTAGGGTACCTTAAGAAGAAAGGAATTTTCAAGGGCAATGGAAAGGCGGCCAAAGTAACAGGCCAAAGTCTTATTCAGAGGAAACTCCCCCTAAGCTCAATGGGAGTTTCCCTTGAGAAAGAGCAGCAAGATTTAGCTCATAAACCTTGCATATGGATTTAGCAAAAAAGGGATTTGTCTGTTCAGATTGGAGGAAAAAAGTTTGCTCTCTTATGAACAAACCATACATATGGACCTTGTTAATTACTGGGAGTTCCATAGGATTTATCTCTTCACCAGCATATTTATTTCTCCTAACATCCAATGTACCTTTGACCTTTAATATAGTATCAATATTAAACAAATAAACCAATAAAATAGCATGGTTACCAGAACTCATGAGTTTCTCTTGTATTGTCAAAGTACTCTCTTTGCAGTCTCATTTATTTCCTGTCAGGAGAATTTGGCTCCAGTCTCCAGTACATAAACAAGCCCAGGAGCTGGCCCAAGTCGGACATTTTGCACAGCTAACTACAGAAGATGCTTTAGAATAAAGAAAATATAATTGTCCCCAAAGGACCTGATCTCCTTTTTGGGTGTCCTATATCCCTTTGCCTGGCTTTTTAAACATCCCCCTCGGACCTTCTGGATAAACAGCCAAAAAAAAGCAATGAGAAGGCTTATTATTTTGTTCTGCATTTCTAATGAATTTTTCAATTGACTTTAAAGACAGTTTCGTGATATACATGTGATTGTTCCTGATGCAGATGAGGCACTGAATTGTCCCTCTTTTGCAGGCAGTGAAAGGAGGTTGGGGTGCAGCTCCCTGGGGGGGGACATATGCATTGGTTCAGGTAGTGAGGAATGCCCATCTCCAAATTAATATTTGCCATTAGCAGAACATTGTGTCTGTACTGATGCATTGGGGATTTGAGGTAGGTCAGGGAGGGAAAATCAACCTTTGCTGCACACCACACCATTTTCTGCTGTGGACATACCCATGCCAATGTCTAAGCCTGAGTCAGAAAAAAAAAAAATAAATTTTGCTCCAATAGCTTTTTCTCTTGAGCTTTCACCATGGAGTAATCCTTTCCTCTCTATAAATTTTTATCTTTAATTGGCTTTTAGGGACTCTTATCCATCTACTTGTTATGCTTTGTGTGAAATAATTCTGCCTCTCTCTTCTATGTTGCACCTCAGACCTACAGTCCTATTTGCCTGTTTTCTGGGTTGGTCAGTAAGTAATGTGAGTTTAACGCTGATACTGCATTAGTGATAAATCAAACCTGTGCCAAGAGTACACACAGAATAAATAAATAAATAACCCCTCCGGTATATTTTGATGTGCCCTTGAAAGGAGGAAAATTCCTTTCACATGGCCTCTTGTCCCTAGAAATCTACAAGTTTCTTTGTCTTGGCAAATTGCCAAGCAGCACCGTGATGTACCATTTTTCTTGGCCAGTGTTTTTAGGTCTTTTGAAACCAGACCAAGTGTTCACATGGTATTTCTTCATTTAACAGCTGCAAGACAGTGACCACAGCTGCATGTGCAGCTTCCATCTATAGCAAGGGACGCTGTGGTTTTTTTCTGAGATAGCTGACTAAACAAATTCAAACTCAGGAGTGATACAGGCAGTACTGTGGCTTCCTACAAAGCCATTTTTCTCTACCTATACACCTCAGGGTTTCAGAAAGCAGAGCCAGAAAGGGGCCTTTGCAGGGTGATTGTGTATACACATGCTAATTTTCTGCATGCATAGGACCAAATTAGCATCTCCCAAGGTGAATGCCATGCAAGTGGACTGAATCCGAACATCTGTAGTCCACCTGGCAGCAATCTTTGGGAGCCCACACTGCTTGGTGCCTTCCCTCAACCCAATCCAAGTCCCTTGAGGTTACAGACTTGGCTGTCTGTTTGAATTGGCCCTGTTTGGAGTGGTCCCTTACATCATTTTGTTTCATAAGCAATAAACTAAACTGTTTGTAAGATTGGCCTAAGTTGCTCGCTGACAAAATGCAATGATGCTTGTAAAAAAAGGGAAAAAAGAGAAGGGGAAAAAACGTCAAAGCACAGTTCATGTGTAAGGCAAAATCAGTCAGGAAACATTTATGACAGATCCTGAATGATCAGACATTCAGGAAGTGGAAAGGAGGAACAAATGCTTCCCTGACTCCTTGTTAGGGGTTTTTGTGGTGTTCCAGTGAAGAGTGGTGAGGTTTATGTGGGGTTAAGATCTGAAACTAAGCCTGGCAGGATGGAAAGATTCTGCCCATGTTTAAAAAGAGACCGTGCATTTGTGTACTAAAACATGCTGTTTTAAGACCATAATAATAATATTATTAACCAACCGTTGGTGGTTTTAACATGAACTGAGAATGGAATAAACCCATTTTAAAAGCCACAACAGAAATAGTATCCCAAAACATCTCAGTAAAAACTCCTAAGGAATTTAATTTTTTTTCAAGACTAGAGAATTGGGGTACTAGTCAGTTAGGTGGATGTGGCTGCTTGATAGATTTATTTAGGTACGAGGATGTCTGTTCATTTTTTATCCATTTGTTTAGGAATTGCAATGACCACATTGTGAAAGCAGAATTCCTGCCCAAGAGGTCATTTAATCTACACACAGTAAGAAATAGATAGATGGGACAAACTGACGTAGACTGCATGAGATAACCGCTAAGGTCAGCAAAGCAATCACACTTTTCCTTTTGTCCAATTTATTTTCCCTTTTTGTTCTTGTAGAGCAGCAGTGGCTCAAGGCTTGCAAGCACCGGGAATGTGGCTCCCCTGCTGTGGTCCAGCCTGGGCGAAGCAGGGCAATGGCACAGGCAGGTCTGTGAGGGAGCTCCACTGCTGTGTGAGGCAGAGCCCTGGCAACCACAGGCAGGGAGGCTGAAATTGCCACTGAGGGGGGGCGCTGGGGAAGTGAGCGGAGCGGTCACTGCAGACCACCCTGGCTCGGCTGTGACAGCGGGGCCCTGGGGAGCTGTTAGTGCTTCCTGCCTCTGAAACTCTCCTGGAGGTCCCTTTCCTTTCGGGTCTCTGAGGTGTGTGTCTCATGGCTCTCAGCCACAGAAAGATTTGGGCACATGGCTCGTAGGGTCAAAAGGAATGGCCACCCTTGTAGCAAAAATGAAGCTCATCTGTGTTTGTTGAATTCTTTTGGCATGTTTCTCTTACTGAGGAGAAGCCTGCACACGCTGTCGGCTCTCCCAGCGCAGGACACGGTACAGTTGCTCGGCTCCTCCTGCAAACACTCAGTATTCCCTCTGTTGGTTGTTTTAGCACTTATGGTTTTGCAACCTTGTCTTATGATGTGCTACCATTTTGATGTTTAAAAACAATGGATGGACAAAAACGAAAGAAAAAAGGATCACATGTTCTGCTAAGAATTTAGTTACAAAACACGTTCAAAGGTTTTCTAACAATTTCATAGGTGTTTCAGGGTGTACGCAGCCCAATGGGTCAACAGGTTGCTTTTATCCCTCCCTAACACGAGCACCTTATATCGGCATGTTTACATCCAGCTGCGGCATAGCCCCTTGTGCCTATTATCTATTCAGACATTATTAATAATTGATTAACCCTTTACAAACCACTTAGATGTGGAGTCTCTCTCTAAAGTGGAAACAGAAGCTGATCAGAGAAGTGCTTGTCAAAGAGGCTATTAGGCAACATCCTTCCTGTTTGAAAAAAAACTTCATGCTAATAAACTAACACATGAATTCAGGTAAATTCTGTTCCGTTTTTATCTGCAGTTTCCTTCTGTGAATTCAATTTCTTCTTTGGCTCTTTCTCTGTTTACTCAAAAGAGATTTCAAGTACTCTAGGGGATTTGGGCTATATTTTCTGTGAAAACATTTTCTACCTATGTCATTTATGAATTCACCAATCCTATATGGTCTTCTCTCCTCATGACACACCAGGAATTACGCACATGCACTCAGGGATGAGTGGGCTGTAATGATTTCCCCATGTAAGGCTACCAATATGTTTGTTGTTGAAATGTGCTACTACACAAAAACCCTGAGGGAAAAACATGTGTGTAAGTTGGATGAATGGCTTTGTTTGAAGTTCTGTAACCATGAATGAACTGAATATATTTTATGGGTTTTTAGAATGATAGAATAGTTTGGGTTGGAAGGGACCTTTAAAGATCATTTCGTTCCAACGCCACCACATGCAAAGGGACATCTTTCACAGTAATAGATTGCTCAATGCTTTGTCCACACTGACCTTGAATCCAGGAAAGGGGCATCCACAGCTTCTCCGGGCAACCAATTCCAGTGCCTCACCAACCTCATGGCAAAGAATTTCTTCCTTATATCTAAGCTAAATCTAGCCTCTTTTGCTCTAAAACTGTTACACCTTGTCCTATCACTACAAGCCCCAGTAAAAAGTGTTTGTCCATTTTTTTTAATGAGCTCCTGTAAGTAGTGAAAGGCAGAAAAAAGGTGTCTCCAGAACCTCCTCTTCTCCAGGCTGAAAATCCCCAACTGTCTCAGTCTGTCTTGATAAGAGAGGTGTTCTATCCCTTTGATCATTTTTGTGCCCCTCCTCTGGACCCACTCGAGCAGGTTTATGTCCTTTTAGAGATCACAGAGGTCACAAATGTGCCTGCCAGTGGCCAGGGCTTTGGTTTCATCATCCACACTGAACCTATAGGAGGTTATAATTCTTCACACCTCTCCTCACAGGCTCCAATGAAAGGATCTCTCTTGTCCTCTCCCAGGCAATGTCATAGGCTGCTGTTATAACACACTCTGAAGCAGGATAACTGAGATTTCTGTTAATAAATCTCCTGGGGTGACTTAGAGTGAAATGACACTAATGACCCGTGTATACATGAGGGAAATTTATTTTAAAACAATTCAAATGTCATGCAAAAAAAGTATGTGGCCATCTTGGTTGTTCAATAAAAGTATAAAAATATCACAATGAAAATACTTAAGGAAAAGAAAGAGAAAGAAAGAATAACAGTAGATAGTGCAGAGGAAAGATATTGCTCCTCATGGATACAGCAACAAGACCTGATTGTTTCCATTTCACTGTAGTAATGGTCACAGTCTTGATCTGTTGTGGGGGTGGCCCACCAAACAAAGAGTTTGTCAGGTTATACCCATTCAAGTTAGTGTGGGAATGCCCAGATACCTCCTCAGGGAGCGAATTCTTTGTTTCTGATGTAACACTATGGGGCCTGTGTAGTCTTCCAATGGAGAGTTCCTAAAAAGAGCCTGGGGTTGCTTTGGGGCCCTTGATGGCCCACAGACCTCTCTAGGGATAGGACCGCTGTTTGACCCTGCTTCTTGAAGCTGTGCAGCTGTGTCTTATGATGAAAAAGGGGAAGCTGGCATCAAAAAAGCATTGCTCCACCTCCACAGGATCTACTTCTTACCAGCCATTCCCCTTAGCTGGTTTGAAACAGCTTCCTGAAGGCACCACGTTCCCACTTGTCCTGGATGCAGGCAACCAAGGAGTAACTGAGACAGTGGTTAGGTTGCCACACCTGCAGTGGCAGAGAAGGGATAAACATACATGGTTTGCAGTAACTTCTGATGGAATCCACTTGATGGCTTAAAAGCTTTCTATGTAAAAATATTAATTCCTACTGACTCCTAACTAAGCTTTTTTTCCAGTTAAGAAACACCAATGTGAACTAGGAGGCACTGCAGTGGCTTAGCTTGACAACAGAGGCTGAGTTCCACAATTGAAAGGTATTGCTGACAGCACGCTCAAGGCATTCACTGTGGAGTTTCATAAATTTAAAATAAAGCACCTGCTTCTATGTTGAGTCCTCTATTTCTGTACTACTGAATGATCCTTTGAAACCAAAGATATTGATATATTCTCCGCTTCAGGGGAATCAATAGAAACTTTAATCACAAAATTAAATAAACCCAAATCTACTGGCATTACATGCTAACACTTTCAGAAGGAGGACCATGATGTCTTATAGCTCTTCTGCAACTGCGTTTATTATTTACAAAAAAATGAAAATCAATACCTTCTACAGAGATATTGTGATAGAGAAAAAGGACCTTCCCATCATTTTGAGTTGACATCTCAGAGGGCTTTAGTGCAGTTACAGAGGAATAGCAAGACATGTTCTTCAGTGATACAAGAATTTTTGACTTGTATCAAGATGGAATTTCTTACCTCTTAGATCTTCATCACCATCTCTGAATTTTCTTAAAAAGTCTGTGCCACCATCCTGTCCCTTTCATCATTTATACATTTTCCAGGCGCAGCTGTGAAACAGCAGGGATGTGAAGGTAGGAACCTACCTGTGAAGTAGCAAGGTACTCTGTAGAGGCCCACCTGAATCACACATACAAGGATGTACACCTGAAGTTCCTACATTGTACCAAACAAAATGAATCCAGAAATTAGTTTTGTCACTTCTTAAGTAGAATTATGCACACTCAAGTAGAATGACAAGTATAGATAAAACATAAAAATCCTTATTTGTAAAAAACTAAAGATTCTTGTATATGTAAAAATTTTAAAGCTAAGAGTTTCTTCAGAAAGGGTACCTGTTTTGAAACAAATCTGTTTCCCTGAAAAAGTGTTGCAAAAGTGAAGAATAAAGTACTTTCACTTATTAAGTCCTTTTATGAAAAAAATAAGGGTACATATAGTGGGAGCTTCCCAAGTGGAAAGTCATGAAACCTCTTCATTTTATGTAAAAAATAAAGATTCTAAATCCATGTTCTTCCTCGAAATTCATAGAAAAATACTATGGGATTTTCTCTTTCCAAGGCAGATGTTTCAAAATGTGTAATATTTCTTTATAGAATTAAAAAACCCCAAAAACCAAACAAATAAAAGATCTATTTGTAAACAAGTCTACTATAGCCATCACAGATTTTTCATTTCAAATTTTACAAGAAGCCAGGGACTTTAGGTATATACAGAAAGAGTTTTCATTTATAATCTTCATGTTTCTTGCTATTATGACTGTTATTTCAGTCATATCCAAAGGAGATCCAGAGGAGGGGCATATAATAGCAATATCTTGCTATTATATTTCCTATATGTGATAGAAGGAAAAAACATTGATCGATCTGAAAATGGCTAGGAGTTTTACACAACAAATAAATACATAATCTACAATAACAGAGATATATAACTAGTGTTCTGCGAATCTACAGTAGTTCATCCCACTTCTGAAGCAATGGAAACTTGTGAAATATGAATAAAAGAGAACTTTAATCTATAACCCAGGCAGAAGCAGGTCTTTTTTTTCCCTCTTAAATGAGCTGACATATTCATATTGAGGTTTTTTTGTGTGTTAACCTTGGCTGGCTCCTGGGTGCTCACCAAGCTGCTCTATCCCCTCCTTCTCATAGGACAGAAGCGAAATTAGGAGGAAAAACTCATAGGTTGATATCGGAACAAGATAAGGACAGGCAGATCATTTACCAATTACCATTGTGGGCGAAACAGACTCAAGTTAGTGAAATTAATTTAAGCTATAGAGAATTAAATAGAATAATAATGAGAAATAAGAACAAATCATAAACCACCTCCTCAAACTCCTCTCATCATCCCAGGCTGAATGTTCTTCCTAACTCTTTCACCTCCTCCCTCCCAAGCAGAGCAGGATGATGGGGAATGGGAAGGGTGGTCAGTTCCTTGTTTCGTGTCTGCTCTTCTTCACTCCTCATGCTCTTCCTTTCTCCAGAGTGGGATGCTCCCACAGGATACAACCCTTCACAAACTGCTCCAGGGAGTGTCCTTCCCATGGGCTGCAGTTCTCAAAAAACTGCTGCAGCATGATTCCTGTCCATAGGGAGCAGTTCTTCAGGAACCAAGCTCTCCAGTGTGGGTTCCCTGTGGAACAGGAACAGGAAGAGACTTCAGGACACAAAATATTGTTTTAAATCCTTTTTGGGTTTATTCTGGAATGATGGACAGTTCCCTAGTTTTTGGCAAGGATGAGATGTTTAACACCAAGTTCTGCTCATGATCAAAGTCAAGAAAGAGAGTTGTGCAACACTTCTAGATAACCTTACTTATGCCTCATTCACATCCATTTATTCCAAATATATTCAGAGATACTGTTCCCTTTTCCAAATTATCACAATATTCTGCAAAGTGTTTCTCTGCAGGGCTTACTTTGAATTCAGGAACAAAGACAAGGCACCACCTGTTGAAAGATATGTCCATGCAGTCATTTCCAGGATAGAGACTGGCTTCTTGAATGTTGTTTTTTGTGGAAGTAACCTTAAGGGCAGAATTTATATAAGAATCCATTAGGGACAGACACAATTGGATCTATCATAGCATATAATGACTTTCTGGGCCACATGTCACTTTGCTTTGCATCTTGCAGGCAATTTGTGAATGGCAGTTGGTGAGACGAAATCTGTTATATGTATTTTCCAGTAGAGTATTGAACATGACACAATAAAGTCTGATTTTAATCTCAAGATAAATAATAAAAATAACATAGAAAAGCTGTTAGTAAATACTGTAAAAGGAAGTGCTTGAGGGTGTTTTCTGATAGTGTAGTTATTTATAAACCTCTCCTTCCCACATGCTAAAAGACTCATTAAGTATGGGGATTCTGGATAAGAGCAATAGAGTGCAATGTGCACTGGGTAGCATGCAGTAAATATTCAAAAGGCACTGGAGAGTCCTTGTTCAGGGATCAAGCTCGGGAAGTGATGTAAACTCTTCACAGAGCACTTAATTTGATTCTATCAGAGATTTATTTCACCATGTGATTGATGGAAACTGACTAAGTGGTAGTGTGGCAAAAGTACAAAAGCTATTGAACTATTAATGTTATTTATAAGGACAGGACTAACCATGATAAGCAAGGACCAATATGAAATGCTTGTTTACTTATTTGGTGTGAAAACCCTTCCTTTGTGAGGAGCCAGCAGGACAGAACAGGCTGAACAGAAGGCAAAGAGCAGTGCTGGCCTCCCAGAGCCATCACAGGCTCAGCTCCACACTTACAGCAGTGGGGAAAGCAGGTTAGGGCTGAGAATTTTTACAACAGATCTTGGAAGCACTTTGTGCAAAATAAAGTATAAACACAAAGGCGCTGAACTTCCTTGGGTTCAGAAAATGTTGTTCTTCATCTCTGACCTGTCAGCTGCACCGAGTTTTGCCATTTCATCTCTCTTGTTAAGGACATCAGAAATGGGTAAGCAAAGTGGAGTAGCAATCAGTATTCTTTGTATTTGACAAGCATTTCACCTCCCAAAGAAATCACCCCTTTCTTGGGTCCACATTTCCTGAGTGCTTGGAAATCACCACAACATAAATATATGCCAATCAAGTGGTTAACATAATAGCATATTGTGAAATTATACGTAAACATCAAACTACACTGATTGGGCAATTTCCTATCCAGCTATTCTTGAATTACCACGTCTCTGAACATGTCTTTTAGGAATGTCTCAGCTAGAAAGCTGTCTACAATGTTTTATTCTCTTTAGACCTATTTTATTCAAAATATTCCAACTCCCACACACTGGCCAAAATATTGCAGGCCCCTGGGCCAGCAATAGCAACACAAATGGGTAAGTGATTGGCCAGGTACAGAATGCATGGAGGAATTGACCTGTAAGTATTTGTCTGAAATAATTCAAGAACCTCTTGTTTGTCATTTGCTGCATGAGCTCAATCTCTAACCTATTTAATACCATTATCCTGAACTCAAGCAGAGGGATCAGACACACCAACATTCCAGTACAGGAATCCCTGTGGTACCATTTAACTTGGAGGAGGAAGGAAGGGTTGGAGTTGCAGGTGGCCCTGCAATTCTTGGGAAACATCCCACTTCACATGAAGGTTTCCTCAGTAACTATGCAAAGCCAACCAATGTGTCAATCAAATTGTAGTGAATAGTCAGTCCAAACATCTGCCTTTTTTGTCTGGTTTCCCTGGGTGTTCTGCCTGGATTTTGTAGCATAGACATACTTGACATGAAAGCACTTTCTCACTTCACAGAGAAAGGCACAGCAGCTTCTTGGACTCCTGTCTTATTTGCTTTAGCCAACCAGTCATCTGCATGACACAGGACTGTTTTTAATTTGATGCTGGTGCACTGATTAACAGTGCAGGTCCCTTAGACTTGCCAATCAGAAAGATTAAACAGTGAGCTTGTAAAAATTTGCTTATAAAAAGTGACATCCTCATATCAGTTCATGCTGGCATCTATCTGCTGAAAGAAAAATGAAACTAAATATGTTGTGTCATACTAATCAAAGTAGGAAAGAACAGGAGGAATGTGTGGCAATTTTTCCCAGTGCATGAGGCAGTTGTTTCCCAGTTAATAATTAGATCTATTTCATTTATTGACATTTGAGGGAGAATTTATGCAAAAAAAAATAAAGTTTTGAAGTAATATGATATTCAAGATCTGTTTTCAAGTTTATTCCAAGTTCGTAGAGAACAAGGAGAGTTTTGTCTTAACAGAGCTTTGAATCAGGAGTGGTTTTGCTCCAAGAAGTCTCCATGCTTCAGTTATCTGCACGATATGTGATTTTTTTCTTTTTTGTTGTGAGAACAGGCCTTATCACAGATCTTGTGGGTCACCAGGTCTAAATAGCATCTAAATAACTCCTAACTGTCTAGGTTCTAATTTTGGCCAGAATCAGGATGTATAGAAATTTCATTTTCACACAAATGTTGCTGATGTGTTTTTCAGAAGCATACACATAAAAAGTACTGGGATTTTAGTTAAGACCAAAGATTATCTCATCTGTCCATGCAACCAAGTACCCCTTAAGGATCTCTAGAAGTTATGGGAAATACCTACAGTAGATGATAGAATTATGATAGAATTACAAACAGAAGTTCAGGAGAACCTAGAAGTAGTAATGCCTCCCCTTAGGTACATGCTGGATCCCAAGTGCCAGCTGGGCCACTCCAGTCTTTGGCTGTGACTGCTCTATCAGAAGAAAAAACAGTAACTGACAAAGCAGTATGACTGTGCTCTTTCCTTCCTGATTCTTGGCTTTACCTGGGTTATCAGCTGCCCTCAGTGGGGCTGCACAGTGCCCGAGCTGGGTTCAGATTCGCTGCTGTTGGGTTGCACTGGATGTGCCCAGCCCTGCCCATATCCAACACACCCAGCATGTGAACAGGAGTGTGACCTCTGCTAGACCCCAAACCTGCCTGGGCTGACCAGACCAGCCCCAGCAGCTCAGCAGGACAGACTTGACAGGGAGGCTCAGGGGGTCTGGGACTGTGACATCCATGTGGCAGTGGGGACATTTGTCTGTGTCTACACTAAGCAATTAACAGCCACTGAGCACAGGACCAGGCAAGGATCATGACTGACCCCTCTGTTCACCTCTCCAGGCTCCCTGGTGATGCTCAGGCTTGCACAACAGCAGGAAGGGGCCAGGCACTGGTGCCATGCATGGTGCCACACCTGCAGGTGGGTGGGGGAGGCCACCTGGTTTTGGGAAAGAAGCATTCTCTTCCCTGTATTGTATCCTGCTCAAGACACCCTCTGTTGCTGTTTATGTACATGTATATAGCAAAACTTTATTGCATGATGTCTGAAATACTGGTTTGATGCTGGTTATTCTTGTCTGGTCCATGTATTAATTTAACCGTGCATATTTTGTCCCTTTCAATCAGACCATCCTGAGTGTCTGTTATAGTGATAAAATGTCTCATGTGCTCTGCCAGAAACTGGCATATTTCCATTGTTTACTGATTTCAGGCAAGCTGGGTCATAGTGGCACTACAAAAAAAATACTTGAAAAATAAGTAAGAGTAAGAGATAAATATGATGGGACTGTCTTAGGACTTTATGATTGCTATAATTTATTCTTTTATGAAAAAACATGCATTTTTTTCTTCAACTCCTGGATTCTACATTGTTGGTGAATGTTGCAGCTACTGCCTCTGTCTTGGCTTTTTAATTTTTCTAATTGGTGAGCCAGTAACATAGGCAAGATGGAATGTGCTATGCAAGTGCAAAGCAAAAGCCAGGCTCATTGATTTCAGTGGAAATTAAGGCCTACATCTATATTTTATGCTTCTATAGCACATTCCATCTTCCACACTTCTCCATTTATGGGATAATGTCACTGAAGAGAATACTTCACATTCACTTCTCTATTATTTAGCCATGTAATGTGATAGTGATAAGATCAAGATGTTTGGCACTAAAATCCCAACTGTTTCAGCAAGTGCTTCATGGTTAGTTGGGGTGTCATATCTGTTAACAAGCTTGTTCATCATCTTTGCTTTTTCCTTGTGGAACAGGTATTGAGTGGTAACTTGTGTATCTCTTTCTCTAGTCATCCACTTCCCTGGTACAGAAACAGTTGTCTTTCATTGGATAACAATAAATCTTTCCTTATATTTGGTGTTTTGTTTATTGGGTTTGGCTTTGGTTTTTTGGGTTTGATTTGGTTGGGTGTTTTTTTGTTAGGTTGTTGTTGTTGTTTGGGGATTTTTTCTTCGTGTTAAATATATAGACTAATTCACATTAGAGACTTTTTGTAGAACTTCAATACCTGAAATGAAGAACTGTCTGGTGCTTAAATAAAGGACAGGATTGAATACCCAGTCTGACACAGACATTATAGTCATGGACCACTCACTTTACCAGTCACTTTTTCCTAAAAATGGGACAATCTAACATTCATCCTCGTTGTGGTAATGTTTCATGACTTAGGAAATGTTTATAGCACAACACTGTTATTAGCATAGCATTGTTTACTTCTGCAAATGATGATTAAAGACACTAAAATTATCTGGATGATAAGAGTAGGTACAAAAGGAAATGAAAACGAGGCTTTAATCACTCTCTCAGTGTATAGAGGAACACAGATAAGACCATTCCCAAACACAAGCTATAAATAGGACATTACCCAGTGAGTACAATTTTGTCACATATTTTCTCTCTGGGGATTGCATGTCAGCAGAACTATGTCTTTGCTACCTGCTGCCACAGGCTGCTAGCTTGGAACAGAGATCTCAAACACGTTGAAAGGATAAAGACAATTAATGGCCACAACAGCTCACACGGGTCTCACTTCCACAGATTTGGTCACCTTGTAGAGATCTGCTTTCAATGGCATGCTGTGGCTTCAGTTACATGGTTGCTGCTGTGTTACTGTTTTGCCTTCTGACATTAAGATATTGCTGGAATAAATATTGCCTCCTGAAGGTTTGCACCGAGTCAACTTCATGTACAAAGCTAAGAGTGATGAAAATTTCTTCTGGATTAGACAAGTTAACATTGCTCTTGCTGACTCAAGCAATGGGAGAAACCTTTGTGATTCACTTACTAAAAATGCTACTTTTGTCTAAAAGTCTGCAACTCTTCCACTACTCAAGAGGCACAGCTTCAGCTCTCTACTTCTCCTAATTTGGTTGGTCTCTACCTCAGCTTGCCGTGATGCTTGCACATCCATCCAAGTGTGTCTTTTCCTTGCTGAAAAACTCTGTTGCAGACTACATAACTTGCCAAATTCCAGCCACTGTCCCTATTTTCATTCTTTTCTTGACAAATTCAAAAATTCTCAGAAAAGCCAAGAAATCATAGTGAAATCAACGTGGAGAGCTGTGACACAATATCCATGATGACTGTATGAGTCGTGAAAAATTATATATTTACTTCATTGAGCATTTTAAAACTTCACAGTTCATCACTGCTTCTTTCACAAGTTGGGTTTTTCCTCACATCTCCTTCTTGTTAGGTTTTTGACTTTGGGTGTCTTGCACGTGCACACCAGCTGTGTGCACATAACATACACTTAATGCAGAGCAGATGAGAAAGCAGCTTTAAGTGAGTACCAAGTATCTCATTCAGACTCTGCCCTCATCCTTTCCCTACTGGAGCGCAGGTAGGGCAGAGAAGAGAAAGAGATTTGTTGTGAGCTCTCCGTTACTTTCCTACTCAAGTTTCCACTTACTACTCTAGATCTCTGACAAAATTATTTTTTGTAGTCCATGATCACAAATTTAGGATGACCATAATCTATCACAGGATTAGCAGTCTCTAGCTCCATGAAATACAAACCACTAATCCACCCAGACTTCAGCAGCACATCTACTGGAGCTGGTAATCGAATCTGGCTTTCCTCCCCATGTCCTCATGCCCCACAAGCCCTTCCACAGGGGACTCTGCAGTCACCCCTATGCAAATAAACTGAGTAAGGTCAGGGCGCGTCCCAAGCACTGGCACAGCACTGCCCACACCATAAAGCCATGAAAAACGTACATGACATGTCTTTGGTCCAGACTATCCAATACTCTTCCAGACAAGCAGTGGACATAGCTCAGGGATCAGCATGGATTAGAATTCATGCCTTAGGTATAGCTGGCCTGCCTGGGAATTAGAGAAATGTTAGTTAGACATGAACTGTGCTGTATCAACTGGCTACAGGTGCATCCACATCAGCATTTCAGTTTAGATCAGACATATACATTAAAAGCTAGTTTCCTGATTGGTTCCCAGTTCCGCACAATCCTACCTGGAATAGAAAAAAGGGTCCAAATATCCTGTCACCTGAGCAATACTTCACCATGAAATAAAATTGTTGCAAATATGCTACTCTTCCATAATTCCTAAGCCACTATACAAGATAGATAAACCAAAATGTTACTATTAAAAAAAAAAAAACCTTTTCAGAGTCTTGATATAGTTTTGAACATTGGATAATAATTTAATAATCACATTGAACCTTATGACTTGAATATGACACCAGATATTCCCTTTTCTTTGTGTTCCTGTAACACCACTATCTTATGTAGGACAGTCTAGTTTGTACAGGGTCCATCTAAAGACTCACAGCTCAAAGTACTAAATCTTTGTGCCCAAAACACATTGAGATTTATCACAAGCAAAAGCTGTCATAGGTTAGTTCTGCAAAAGGTGCAGCAAGATCAGCATGAAAAGTCATGTGATAGGTGGACCACAGTTCTTACTTGGCCACAAACATCAGGCAGTGTTTAAGTGCAAGTTTTCAATGATTTCATGGTCCTAGATATTATTGCAGCCTTTCTTCTAGGCAGGTACTTGTGGGATCTTCTGCTTAAAGGAAAATATTGAAGGAGAATTGGAAAATGTGGTGTCTTTTCCAGATGATATTTCCAATTTGCCCAGTTCTCTGAAGTTCCATACAATGTCTGTTACGTTGTCTGATTTTTTTCATTGAAATGTGGCCACTGTAGTTTGAAAAATAGACAACAATAGCCCAAAATTCAGGTTGAAAAGGGAAGCCTTTTTAGAGGAGGACTAGAGGAGTAGATGTCTACTAAAATCTTTGGTTAATTTTAAGGACACATACCATGCTCTCCTGTGCACAGCATGGGTGACAAATTGATTCAAGGGCATGTCTTGGGAATGTCATTGCAGAACTTTCCAGGGTGATCTGGACTGGCATTAAATCAATGAAACTGATTAAATCAATCAAATGATGCCCATCTTCCACATTTCTACAGTTCTTTTGCTACTCCTCGTGGCCCCTCACAAAGGCAATCAAAGAGGCAAATGGGAGTGTGGAAACAAGTGCTAAAGGACAAGAGAGATTTAATCCAATAGATGCAAAAAAAGATTGCCTTGAACATGTTTGCAAAACAAGTTATTGTTTTGTACTGTGCAAGGATTAGATATCTTGGGATAATCTGCACTCCGAGGAATTACCACTTTGCTCCAGCCCTGGATCACACATACATGAGACTGTGAGAAATCTTTTTTCTGGCTGTCATCTCCCCAGCAGATGGACATAATAGATATGGGATATTTTTTTATATTTAGTTTTTTTCCCTTTTTTTCTCTTTTCCTAAGTCCAGTTGGCAGATCTTGTAATTTGCTGTGTTGACCCTTCCAGGGGTTTGATATTGAACCTGCCATCTGGCTAATAATGAGGCCAGCTGGACACTGACACCAAGATTCAGTCCCAGACTCACATCTTCTTCATCTGGCTTTTTTTCTGTCTGTTTGTTCTTCTTCTGTCTGGACCCAATTGACACCATGCTGTGCAAAGACACAAAATTCTTAGCCAACCTTTTAGTTTCTGGGTACACTTAATGATGGCAGGGGCGTTATTTTTCTGTCCCCTTAGGCAACATTTTATTGTTGTATGTGGACCCTATAGGATGACAAAAAGAGAAAAACCTGATGAAACTGCTCTCACTGTTAATAATCAGCAATGTCTTCTGGTTGCAGCAATAGGTTCAGATAAATCACTGGATCATTTCCCTCAGAGTTTAATTGAACCACTGCTCTTACTCACCAGTTTGATTGATGTGACAGTGTACACAGACTCTTGATTCATAAGAAGTAAACATTTTTTCTGTTGTTAAATTAAAGATCATCCTCTAGGACATTCAGAACAATTGAATCTGACAAAGACTCTTGGTACAGTCTGGGATGTTATTGGGTCCACCCAAGTGGGACTGGCTGTCAAAGACACATATTTGTACACTATATAAGCTTGCTTCGGGACCCCACCATGTCTGCTTCTGTCATGCCATTACTGCCTGTGAAATTAGAGTTGGAGGAACTAAGTGTCTTTGCTGGACACAAACAACTGATCATACAGACAAAAGGGTCTTTCCTTACACTGCTGGGTGAGGAAAGGTGAGGCAGGAGCTGAGACAGCAGCAAAGCAGTCAGGGCACAGCTCCCACCAGCACAGCCCCTCAGCATCCCAGCAATGTGAGCAGAGCAGGTCCAGGGACAGCAGCTGGCTTCAGCCTAGAGCCACGATTGGCAGACAAGTCTGTAGTGATGAGGCAGGTCTGAAGTCAAGCCAGGAGGCCAAGTCTGTCTGTCAGGGTCAGAACTCACATCAATGGGGTATATGCGCAGTCATAGCTGAAAAATTGCTGTGACAAGGACCAAGGCTTTTGTGCAACATCCTTAACAGTTCCTGTCAAAACACACAGGGTGAGAAGGATCAGATCTATTATGCTTTGTAAGTTTAGTTTTGGTAAGGTAACATAACAGACATCCCACTTTCAAACATAAAAGTATGAAGTAGCTATTCTTTTTTCATGAATATACTGAAAGGCATCCTCTTTATTACTCCACAGCCAAGTGTTTCTCTTTATTAACATGAATTTGCAGAGACTTAATCCATGAGAGACTGAAATGTCAATGTCCATGCTGTTATATCCTTGCTCCTATCCAATAACATGCCAGTGCTATATCTTCATGTAAGAAAGAGATTGTTCTCCCCCAAGGGAAGAATCTTGTTCAACATCTGCTCCATGTCTTCTGCAGCTCCTGCTGTTGTCTCTTACACAGATAGGGTCACTCTCAAGTGTAAAGGCCCATTTTGAAAATGATCAGTTTCTTGCCAGCTGTTAAATGAAGTGCAGTGCAAGAACAATCCTTCACATGACCGTGGAGTAAGTTAATGATACTGTGCTAATCAGGTGTGTGTTGTCCCCATTTAGCAAGCCTTACAAGGTATATACACCAAGGTTTGTTCTCCCTGAATCCTCTGAAGCTTGTAGCAGACCATTGATTTATGCTGTTGTTGCCTTAGAAAGCACAGAAGGGTTCATGTTGCCAGGCATGTGGGATCAATCCTGTAATTACAGTCCATTAGCAAGGAAGCCACTGTTAGGGCTCTCTTGCATTAGAAATAGACCATCATTTCTAAAACTGTCTAAAACAATGAGGTCTATGAAAACAGCTCCCAGTTGTGAGGAAGACGATTGTACAATCAGCTGGAGAGGTAATTGCGTTGGAGCACAGGTCAGCACAGAAGGGAGATGGTCCTTGTCTCAGTGCATTAGTCAGTCCACTATGGTTTCAGAGTGATTTTCAAGGCCACATTTGAAATCAATCTGCCTCCAGGTGGTTTTCTCCAGAAAGATTTCCCATTAGATTTCTACTTAGTGTTTTGCACCCTGCCTTCTGCTTCATCTGGGAAAACTCTAAGGAATTGCTTTCACAGTCACCATTTAGTTTCTTGTAGAACTCTTGTAGAGGCACTTCCAGGCTTCTGCCTTACTGATCTACATCTGTGACTTGAGTTTTGAACCAGTGCACAGCCACTTGTCTCTCCTCCTGTCCAAATCTCTGTTGACAAATTCACTGTTGGAATTTACCTCTATTTAATACCAAAAACTGAAGAATGGTTGCAGCTGAATGTGGTGTTATTCATGGTCACGTTGTCAAGAGCCAATTGCTGTTCCAAAGTATAACATACTACTTCTATTTTGTGAGAACAGGTGCCAGCCAGCTGACACAGGGTGCTGGGTGCTTGCAAGCTCAAACAGACAGGTTATTAAAACCTTTTTAAAAGAAAATGCTGGCTCTCAGTTATAAACGCGGCTGACACAGGCTGCCCAGTATTGCCAGACATTCAGAATGCTAAGGAGGAGATATTGCTGTTGGTAAATTATATAGCTCTAATTATATCAGTTCTAATCTCTACTGTTGACAGCAACCAAGCTGTCTTTATTCTGCTTCTTCCCAGCAAGAGAAATAGCAGATTGAAGACCTTCTCTGTTGCTCATTTCCAAGGCTCCAAACCAGGGCCTACAGTTAGATCTAGTCTTGCACTTGCCAAATTTAATCTTTTTTACACAATCTCTTATCCTGTGCATTGACTGAAATGCAGCACTATTTCTCTGAATGTATGCTCAATATTGCCTTCACCACCTCCTTTTCTTTTCACTGAAGAACAAGAGGAAGTCTCAGAGAGAGAAATCTAAAGATTATTAATAATGCCTTTTTACCTAGATCCCCTTTTACCCTACGTAATCATTTAGTCATGACTCTACTTATCCGATCAGACCAATCCATCTTTTCTTCTGTCAGTTCCCTGTCCAAGTGTCAGCAGTCTGAGGCACAGTGATGCTCAAGCCCCCAGGCTAGGTGGGCTCTAGCAATATATCCTCTGTTACTGGAATAGTTTATGCCAATACAGCTCCCTGGATTTCAGCCCAAAGGCTGCACATGAAAGAACTGAAATCAGCATTCCCTAGTCTCTAATTCCTGTCTTAGTCTCTACACACTTATTGTAATCTTCCTGGGCAGTTCTAAAGGAAGGGCAATCTCACTCACTGACCTATAGCTTTTTTTCTCTTCCTGCCAGGTCAGCAAGCAGCCTTAGCCAAGAAAGTGTTTAACCCCTTAGCAGCAAGAATTGCACTGGATGACATTTCCCTGGCTATTCTACAGGAACAATGTCAATGATCATTAAGATCATCATTAATGATCATTTGTTTAAAAACTCAATAATGTGAATTTCTTGGCATGGAAATACAGCTCAGACCTTTGGGAAATTCAGATTCACTTGCATAATTTCATCCTTGCAATCTCCCAGTAATGCAGCCACAAATAGACTTAGGGGAGTTTAGGATTCTGTGCAGGTTTTGATCCAAATTTAATAACCTGAGCCTGCGTTGAATGTTACCCGAGAAGTTCCTTGAGAGGCACTATCTCCTTGAAGCACTGTATGGTATTCACAGCAGCTCTCCTCTTTGCTCAGTATGTTGCACTTAGTAGTTCAAGAGGTTTTTTTCCCTGGTTATGGTACAAAACAGTATTAAAATAAAAATCTAACTACGAACCAAGAACCTGTTCTGACAAGTTAAGAACTATTCCTCATTTTGTTGTTTCTATCACCCTCTGTGTAAAAAAACTGCTCAGTTACACTGTAAATAATTGTATTTTATTCCTGTTCCATGTTTTTCTTGCCCCAAGTGACCTGTTCAATTCTTGCTGTAGTTCTTTTTTGAAAAAGCAAAATCTACACAAGGCATCAGCAATAGTCAATATTTAAGGGACATCTTCAAATATCCCAAACCTCTGCATGTACATTTAAGAGCTCTCTCTTACCACCTGTCTGAGCAGCAGCTAGCACAGGTAGTGTTGTATTTCCATGCTGTTTTGCAGAAGAGAACTGAGTAATGAGTAGGTTCATAAATCCAGGGGAAGGATGTGCTGAGTCACTGCTGAGACTGGGGCTCAGAGGAGGCCCCTCCAGGGACCCATTCCCAGCTGGACCAGCAGCTGCCTCTCCCATCAGGTGGCTGCACAGTGCAGGCACATTGCTTCCCATGGTCATGGTGCATCTGCTGTCCTGGTGCCAGGGAAGGAGATGGGTGGCAGAGAGACATGGGTGCAGACCCTGTACCAGTAACAGAAGGGTTGGCAGGGCAGGGCAGGGTGGTGCTGCAGGACAGCTGGCAGCCAGCTGGGTCTGAGAGGACATCAGCGTGTTGAATCCACCCTCCTGCAGACAAAGCTGGTGCATGTCCAGAGGAACCTTCCTCCACTCTGCACCCTTCACAAGAGCATGGACTCAAAGAGAGCAGGACTTTCTGCTTCTCCAGGCACAGAACAAACCTGAGCACTTTGGCTTCTCCTCCCCATGCTCTCTGGGCTCAAGCTGTACTCTGTGGGTGACTGGGACAGCACAAACTTACCTTGAGGATCTGTGCACACTCACCTGTCAAATTGGGTTGCGACTGAGGAGCCTGAAACGTTGGCATGACAAACCTGTGCCACAGAGCCTTGGCCACCCCTGCTGCACAGGGTAAGAGGACCTACAACCATCAGTCTGTGTAGGTGCTGCCATAATCTCCCTTCAGGTCTGGAGCCTTTTCAGTGAGCTCTGGTGCAGTATGTGCACATAGTAATGCAGTGTTGCAGCTAAATACCTCCTTTCAGTCAAGGAAAGGCCAATTTTTAATTCCTCAGACACAAATTTCAGACAGAAATTTTCAAAAGTGACCTATGACAATCATGGGAGAATCTTTGCTAATATTCCTCTTCACTGACTGCTGCACAAGCACAGAGACAGCTCCATCCTAAAATGCTTCCTTTCCAGGGGAAAACACAATAAGCAGCTACAGAGAACTATCCAGAAATAACAAGGAAACAGCTAGAAAACTGGTCAGCACGACAAACACTAGTTTCAGCACAGCAGCAGCCTGCCAATTGTCACATCTTTTGCAGCCATCACAGCAAGAGAGAATTTTTTTAAATGGATTTGAAGGAGGGGCAGCAACTACAGAGGTACTTGTTTGAAAATTGAGAAAGGGAAGGTAGAAAAAAATACCACAAATAGTAATTGAAGTCCAGATGACATTGAGTGGTCTTGGCTTTTGTTTCTGAGACTGAGGTGTTTTGAGTTGCTGGGTGGTGGAGGGGGCATGGAGGGGAGAGAGAATATTTTCCAGTATGTGAAAACACACACGCACACACACACACAAAACATTTCCCTCTTAACATGCTTTCATTGCCTACATCTCAGAGCCTTTGTTACGGTTACATTTGGTTCTCATTTAATCCGTGCTGCCCCCCTGGTGCCTCTGTCTCACATCCCTCTATTGTTTAGCTGAGGCTTCTTTCAGGCCTCTCTCCTCACAGTGCCACCGAGGGCTCATGCCAGTCTTTCTTCTCTCTTCCTTTTAGCATTGTTTCTCTCTACCTCTTCATCATTCCCAGCATTCACTCATTTTAAGCCTTCATTTTTCTATTATTTTTTTTCCACAATTATTTCTCCCTGTCATTCTCCTTCTGTCTCTTTTTCTGACATTTCCTTCTCTCCTGAATTAAGCATGCCCTTTACCTTTATTTATCCTCTAGATCAATTCCAGTCTGTGTCTTTTTTTTTTTCCTTTCCTCCCTTCTGCTTGTTTTATTCCCCTTCTCTCTTTCTGATCCTCTTTTTCATGCTCCCTTTTCCCCCGAGAGCTTGTTGGTATTTAAGCAGCTCTTCAGTGTGTAATTTTTGTTTATTGCCACACCAATATTTAAAGTCCATCTTGACAAAGAAGATATCTCCACTGACTTTGGTGGGTCTACCTGAGTGCTGTAACTTATAGGATTTGTTTTCTTCCAGAGATCGAGTTTCTGAAGGCTTTTGTTGCAAACTGAACTCTCTACATATTAAAAGTGTTTGTGGCCAGAATTTGAACTCAAAGTAGTAAATAGGGGTCACTTAAGTCACAACAAACATCTTCTTTGCTACTTATTTATTTCTTATTTAAAACATGTGAAATTATGTTAGAAAAAATATGGTCCCTTTTCTTTTCCAAAGGAACAGACTTTCCCGATGCAAGTGATGCTACAACAACTCTATCATTGTGAATCAGTAGCTGCTCTCAATGTGAAAAAACCCCCAACATTTTGATGTTAGTTTTTGGTATATTCTAGATTCTGTCTGCTATGATGCTCTGACTCTATCTTCACTGAGTGAAAACACTGGGACATCTGAGTTTTATTCTATCAAACAGAAAAATGTGAATCATATCTAAAGACACTATTTTAGTACTTTCATGTTTTCTGCAGTTTAAATAGTTTCTTTTTTTTTTTTAATACATTCCTGTTAGGGGCTTTTTTCAGTGTTGAAGTGAAGTACAGATCCCGAAGAAGAGAGGTGGGCTGAATATGGGGGAATCAGTCAGACTGATCTTAATGTGGAAGGTCAGAAATCCTCTTTATTATCCATATGAATTTTATGGGTTGTAAAAGGAACCATCAAATTCAAGTCAGGTTCCTTGAATTGCAGGAACTATGCAGTTTCCCCATTCTGGAAGGTTAAACAAAATGAAAAACATGCAAAAAATTACATGAGTAAGATAGTCAGAGGAGTTACTCAGTTTAATAAGTTTTTAATTAAATCTTAGCACTTAATGTGAATATCCATCTTGTATGAAGAGATGCATCACAAAATTTTTTAGTACTATCACTCTGGTTAAATTCTTGCCTATTTCTGATCAGTGGTTTATTTCCCTGTTATAAAATATTCATCATCATTTCCCCCTCGCTACTTTCACAATGCTATTTCTTTTCAGCATCTTTTCTTTTTCAGTCACAACCAGACAAATTCCTCTCACAGCTACATAAGTGTTTTCCTCTTCCACTTTCATCTCTCATGTTGCAGGAACCATTTCCTCTTCCGCTGCGATTATCTCGAATGGGCTTCTCCATATCAGTGACTCTTTCATCTCATTTCAAACATCAAGAACACCATTCAATCTCTCCCCTGGATAGCCTGCTTAGGCCTTCTGTCACTTTTACATTTAAATTATAGTTTAAAATATAGCCTCATTGTGTAAGCATTTAGGGGCTATGATTTGCACAGATGACTACAATAAGGAAGACTGGTTCCGTCTTATAAAGCAGACAAAATGCACAGCTTGCGGATTTGTTTAGCCCATATCTCAGCTTGATGTTTAAAAAAAAAAAAAAAAAAAATTACTTGGAAGAGAGCTCAGAAAGGTAAGCCAGTGACCTGCCACCTTTGGGAAGGGTGCTGCTAGTGCAGAACCAACCCCCCCTTGTTTTTGATATCTCAAATCATCTCACTGTTTGCAGATCAGGATTCCTAGCCCACCTCTATAGCTAAATCAGAAATCAAGGCATCAGATCTGAGGTGACAGATAACCTCTGAAGTTCCTTTCACTAATGATATAGCTGAGGAGAGCCAACTTAAAAGCCTCAGGTGCCTAAAATTCAGTGAGATGGATCTGGAGCCTGGCTCCTTGCCTAAGATGTTGATTATTTAGAAAAGGTCATGAAAATAACCTGCTGGATTTCCTTCTCCACATAGAGCAGTTCAAACAATACAGCGGCAGCTTCAGTATGAGGGCATCCACATGAGCTGCAGATTATCTGTAGGAACACTGAGTGAGCTGCATCCACACAGGGCAGGGCCTTTGCACCACTGGAGCTCAGCAAACATCTAGACATGGCCACAGCCTGATGCATTTTATTCAGAACTCTCTGAGTGCTGTGCCCATGTCTGAGTTCTACAGCAGCAATGCCACAAGCCACAACATTCCTGTGTCCTGCAAACCTCTGGCACAGCAGTGCCTTTCTTGCCTGAGTCTTCCTCTGAGCTCTGTTATGGTTCTTTACAGGCACAACTCAGTCCAAAGCATAATTGTGTGAAATTGCAAGAACAGGTAAGAACACATCTTATATACCCATAAGACAGACTTGAAATTAAAATCTGGTATAACAGACAACTATTCTCAGATCTAGCTGCAAACGGTAAATAAATCCAGCTTGTAACTTAATGATCCTTGTGTTTGCAACCAGCAGTGAAAACTGCCTGGGGAACAAAAGCTGGAACTGTATGTGGAAGACAGAATGAAGTAATTGGCAGTCATATATAGAAAGCACCTGGATTTTATCATTCCAACCTGGAGATGCAGTCAGGCTAGTTCTGGCCAGAAATGTCCCCGTTAGTGAGGGTTGCACTTCAGGATCAGTCCCCTGGATATTAGACATGTGCTGCTGCTCATTTCAGGTTCATACCCCACGTTAGACACCCCGCACTGCACGGAGCCTTCCTTACATTATCCCGCCGGTCCCTCCGGCTCCCTCCTCCCGTGGCTCGGACCACAATCATCTGCCTTTCTTGGAATTCATTTCAAAACAGATTCATGTGGCACCTGCTATTCCCCAACAAACAAATAAATTAGCTGCTGTGATATGGAAATTTACATGATTCACTGTACTTAAAAACTGTTAGCTGTGAACTTATTAATTGAAAACTGCAGGACAATAACAAGTGTGTCCTTCAGTCTGAACATGAATCCCTTGTTATAATGAACTTGTAAAGCAATAAAGATGTGTTTTTCAAGGAAAATGCCACTGCCTCAGGACAGTTGAGTCTTGGTCGTGCCTCTCAGGAGACAGATGTGCTGTCATGGAGGGGAGCACAGGGCTCCCTGCTGAACTTGTGGCACTCCAACTGCAGGGCATGGGCAAGGCATAGGAGCCCTCAGGGACAGCTCTGCCAGCTGTGCCTCCCCTGCTGCTCCCCAGCAATCCTACCTTTGCCTTTGGGATGCTTTCCCCCACCCCTTCCCCACAGCTGGGGTGCAGGGAGGTGGCTTTCATCTTCCTCTTGCACAGCTGGTGCAGGGCTTCTGTGCCCATCCCTCCTCTGGCATCCCCACATATTGGTGGACTGGAGGGGAGAAATGCTTTAGCCCTTGTGTAATGTCACCTTTCAGCTGACTGCTTTCCTTGCAGAATACTGTGCCTATTGATCTATTTGCCCTGCCTTGGTCATAGGTACCCACACGGACTTCCTTGTGCCTTGCACTTATTGGAGACAAAGTGTTTCTCCCATCTTTTACTGGAAAATTCCTAAGCAAACTGCATTTATTTTGCAAATAAAGGTTGCAAACTCTAAAAATTAGTAAGCCTATGTTTTCCTTAGCGTGTAATGCAAGATAACTCCCACATATAACAAGTTCCCCATATGCATTTGCATGTCCAGTCCATGGAGTCTGTGCCCACTTCTACCCTGAGTCACGAGCTGCAATCCCAGTGAAGCCAATGCTAATTGCTGGTCTGACTGGAATATTGTACCATATATTTTTATACACATTGCAATTTTCAAACAGGAAACCATTAGTTAAACCTGCATTGACAAAGCATGGCAATCTTTGGTGTGAATCCTGGCAAAATCATTCATTGTTTGGTTTTCTGTATTTTTCCATCTTCTCTGTTTTCCTTCATTTATTCAGGAGTAAAGAAAGAGACTGCCTCTAGTGCTTGAATTTTAATTCTTTGCTGCACTGTCCTTGGGCAGAACTGAGTGTTTCTAAGAGGTGTAACACATTGTACAGCAAAAGCATGGATGTACTGCCAATGGTTCTAATGCCAGGATTTGTTGCTGCTTTCCTTAACAACTATTATAGATTATTTATTGAAATATGTTGAAAATACTGATATTTAATCTAACTTGTAAATTACAACCCTCAGAAAAATACAGAAGCAGCTGTCAAATAACCATCGTGTTTGTGGGATTTAGTTCAAACAGTTTTATATTTCTGTTGTTCTTGATGACAATAGTAAACTACTACTTGCATTGCAAAGCCAGGGATTGATGTTTTCAGAAAAATGGAGTAACCATGTGAACCTCACGCCAATATTGGCTCAAAAAGCAACCCATATGCATTGCAGAAGATACTGTCTTGTGAAAGATCCAGCTCATGGGGTAGGACTAGGTCACAAAGCAAGGAACTAATAGTTCCATGGTCAGACATAACTGAAAAAATGCAACTCCATTTAGAAATAAAGATTTCCTTTATCTGCCCTATAAAACCAAATTATTCTTGCCCTACTTTCAAGCCTTTCCCATTTACCTGGTGTTTCTCAATCCAAAATTTTCTACTGGTCTGATTTTTGATCTAGTGTTAATGTAAACATATGACTGCAGTGGTCCAGCCAGCAGAGCCAGGTCTGCAGAGGGGTTGAGCAGGCGTGCACCATCCCGGGATCCTTCTTCAAAGAGGACTTCAGATCACTCAATTCTTGCTGCTGTCTGCAGAGTCACATCCATCACTATTACTTATTTTCAGCAAAGTAAAATAAAATCAGAATAACATCTCAGGCTAATTATAACACTTTTTTCCAGCTTACGCTTAATTTTATAACCTTTAGCCATTTTGCATCTTGTGTCAAAACCACAAGCTTGGCATTTGAAAGCTCACTCATTCTCACTAATCCTTCACAGAGGGGAATGATGATTTTTTTTTCGCTCTGAAATGTAGAACAGAGTATCCGCAACAGATCTAGCCACTGGGTAAAAACACTAGAGCTCAAAACCTGCTGTAGGAACAATTGATTTCAACTTGTAGTCCATCGACTAATCATAAGAACATTACAAAAAACCAAGCTCAGTATCATCTCTATCAGTATCCTCACTTTTAAGAAAAACATTAGAAAAATACAACTCAAAAGAAGCCAGGAGTATGGTGATCAAATGTATCAGGAAAAAACCCAAACTAGTCTGTCTGTAAAATTTTGGTTCTTGTTAACAGGGACTATTTGTCTAAAGGACACCTTTTTAAAAGGCATAATTTAAACAGAAAGGCAGGAAAATTATTCGAGCTCACTAAATGAATGCACATGACTAAAACATGAAAAAATCAAGCTTGACATTCAAGATACATCTGAAGTTAAAGGGCAAGAAAATCTAATAAATCAGAACATTTTTATATCATAAAAGCATAAAAATCTCTTCCATGTCTCTCAGTCACAGAAGCATGGCTTATGTTATTTATTTTGAACTAAGTAATATCTCGCAGTTATAGAGTTCAGAGAAAATTGGCAATGTTACACTTATGGGCAAGAACATGAACTGCACAACTTTTAAGACACCTTTATTAGATGATCCTTAATGCCTGATTCTGGTTACTTAATACAAATTTAAGAATGTCTTAATGAAGTGGGAAGGCAAGTCATGCAATGAATAGATAAAAGAGGAATCTGGAGAGACACAATCCTAGATTCAGATCAAAACCACAAATATTAAAATAATGTCTCTCTTTGAAGCATTTTACCTCATCAGAATTATCCTATTTTATCTTTCCAAATGGCCTATCTGGCAATGCATTAATATGCTACTACTATTAAGAAGTTGCGAGGCAAAAAAAAATCACCAGGAAAAAAAAAGAATCAAATAAAAGGATCAAAATTTGGCCCCTACATATCTTGCTGTTAGGCAAGCTGCAAGGCATTAATAGTTTTTTTAATACAAAGAGATGGATATTAGTTTTTGCTTCAATTAAAAACATGGACATTAGTTTTTGCATCTATCAAAACCATCTTCTCACGCTATCAACTACAGCAGTGGTAAAAAGTGTATTTTAATGATAACTCTTAACACTTTCTTAAGTGGTATAAGGAAAACAACTAACAAAATAGGAAGGAACCAAACTTAATTAAAAAAAACCAAAAAAACTTCTCAGATATTTAACATGTCAGAAATAAATGGCTACAACATGACCAGGGTACCCCTGGATTATATAAGCAAAGCTTCAATGTTCACTTTATAAATCAAATTTTGAAGCTGCAATTTAAACCTTAATAGGAAAGAAGTGGTAACGTTTTGCTCTCAGGAATCTCAAGGAGGTGCCCTTTGTCCTGGCCTGTCAAAGGCTGGAACTGGACCAGTCACAGAGGAAATGGATGTGAGCATCACATGTCCTTCACTGCTGGGCAGAAAGCAGAAAGGACTCATCATCCCACTTGGACAGACTGTCCCTGCCAACCCCTTAAGTTAGGTACAGTCGCCTCAGGACTGCTGTGCGGCAGCTGAACTCCATCTCCCTGCCTTGGGCACGCAACCCACGGGCCTCACTCTGAGCAGGGCCAAAGGCAGCTGCAGGGACAGAGCTCCCCGACAACACAGATGTCTCCCTGCAGTGGGGCTAAGGCACTAAGGTTGATTTGTCACTTCACAGCTATTTGCTCAGTCTAAGCCAATAGATGAAAACTAAACAAATGTGTGTGTGTGTTTGTGTGTGTGTGTATGTGTGTGTGTGTGTGTGTCACCAGCTAAGCAGCAACTGACCTTTCTGAGAAGACTTGTGCCACTGTCCTCTCATTGTAGTTGCCTTTAAATCACTGTGCTACTAATGTACTACATTAATAGCAAGACACCCCCTTGGAAGCATGAGTCATGTACTTTTTGAGACTTGTGGGCTTCCTTTCTTCTGAATCACAGCAAGTTTATCGTGGGATAGGGCATACTCCTCCCTACAGGGACCAAAAAGTGGTGAGGGAAGGAATAAAATGGCTTAGATGAAGAGAACAAATCTCTGAAAACAGATGATGTAGCCAATGACCTTTGTTCCCTTTTTCTTTCCTCCCAAAATTTAAGAAGCCGAGTGAAGAAATTTCAGTGTTCACGCTAATGAGAGTTTACAAATTGTACCCCACATGTACACAGAGGGCATTGCACTTTTGAAAATAGAAACCATCCTCTAGTTCTCGCTCAGATCAGCTTGGTACATACTTATCACCTGCATATTTAATATTCAACAATAAGAAGCACTAGGAGAACAACAAGAGGCAAGAAGTTCTGCTTTGTTTAACCTGAGAATTGCTATATGCTTATCCAAACCTTATCTACATCCTCCTACAAATATGTGAACCTCTGGGTATGAGAAATATTTAGACACCTGCTACTGAAATTAATGGGAGCTGCAAGCACGGAGTTCCCAGGACAATCAGATATCTTAAGTCTACAAAATTAGGTTGAAAATCTCCCAGGAACAATTTTTCTCTCTCATCATATTTACTACTTCCCACCAGGAAGGACATATTGGAAGTACAGGCTCATTTGTGGTATGCTGGTAATCCTGATTTATTTTTTTTATGGGAAGCAACTGGGAAACAGGGCATTATAGCAAAACAAAATAAAGCGGAAAAAAAAAAAAGAAAAGTTTTAAAGTAACTGAAAAGATTCAGTATCTGAAAATGGGATTGTCTCAAGATTCTGAGTGGATTTGCAGTGGGTTATAATTTTCATCCCAGCAGATTAAGCTTCTTGTAATAAAAGGGAGGTTTGTCTGCAAAGTGCAAGGAAAATGGCTTCTTAGGCCCCCTCTTACAATGTAAAATACATGGGTGTGCTGCTAAGCTCATGCACTGCCTTTTTGCATTCAATGGTCCCTTTGCAGATGCAAGAGTTTTGGGAAAGAATGAGGACTGCAGCTTTCAGCCTGGTAGGATCAGGATAGCATTTTACACACTCTAAATCAAGAGAAGTGGCTTCTTTTCCATTTAAGTACTCCCTTCAGGAAAAATGGCTTTAGGATGGCTTCTGCAGTTTCTAAAGCTTAAAATGATCCCCTGGAGAAAAAGGATATGGTTATGAGGAAGAATAGGTACTGTAAAACAGCTTGCTGCAAAGGTCCATAGCAGATGAGAGGAACTGGCTGGTTTACTTGTAATTCTGCCTTGTTCAGCTTTATGGCTTTGGTTGCAATTTAAAAATAAAGCCAAATTTGTGGTTTGATTGGCTGTTTCCAACACTGAACAAGTACTGCAAGATAAAAAAGGGCACACACATTTTAGTGGAATGAAAATATATCTATTCCCACTGAATACCTTCTTTGTCATCATCCTCTACAAGTATTCATTAGAAGTAGTTTCTTTTTCCTGCCCACCCACCCCCTGCCCCCAAACAATAAAAAAAGAAAGCAACACATTCATAGCAGTCAGGTCTCTCACAGCTGATGATAGAGTTGAGTGCATGTGGACCACACAGTCCATAGTTATGATGACAGACCTGTGTTTCCCAGAGTAAGGATGGTATATTACAGTTCTTACCAGTTTGTGGGTTGCTGGATATTTTGTGAGACACCACTGGGTGATCCAGGCAATGACCATTGGTGTCAAGGTATTGTGGAGCTACAGAGCTGGAGTGAACTCTTTCCTCCTCCGTTAGCCAAATGCGGCGCCAAATGTAACATCTTGTACACACAGATACGGGCAATTCAAAAAGTGGTCCAACACATTTTAGGCCTGGGTGGGGCACCGTGAACATCATCTGTTGGAAACAGAAGTTGAGATGAGCTTGGATTCATCCTGCAGAAAAACCTGAGCACTGACCCATCAGTTGAAATTCAAACTTTGGAAGTTGTGGCTGTGGAAATTGCCAATTTCCAAATGCCACTACTGCATTGCCTCGGGGATAATGCAGCATTTCCTGTCCCAGCCACTGTAGGGGCTGTGTGGGCTAGAAGTGCCTTTGGGGAAATGAGTTAGTTGCCTCTGTAGTTACAACACTCTCCCCAGGCATGTTTCTGTGGTGCTGACTAACATTTGGAGACTCTGCAGGAGCAGCTGTCTCTCCTTTGTTGCCCTCCACATGCCTCCACCGGAGTAATTTGAACTAAACCAGGTCTGAATAGGGGACTTCAAACAAGCTTTCATGTGTCCCTACCTTCTGAAACTTATGAAGTCCTGCCTAGGTGGTACTGGGAAAGAGAGGCGCTCAAAAGCAACTCCTGCCTTTGCATCACATGAATTTGTAGCACAGTTATTCATCTGCCATTGTAACCTGGCTGGTAACCAGCTGAGTGTCCCCATAAAGTTCCCTTCTTTTAACTATTGGGGGTTTTGTTTCTCAAAAACCCCTCTGCACCAACAATGATGGCAGTGAATTCCTCACCAATCCATTCCTGTAGACAGGGTGTCTTCAGAATGAACGGGGCTCTTTGCACTCCTCACATCTGCAGGAGATCAAGGGGCTGCTTTTTAGTGTCTGTGCAAAGCAACTTCACAGTGCCCCAGCACAGTGAGATCAGATCCTTCTTATCACACACGGCTAAGCTATGGAATGCAGAGTTGCAGGCTGTTGTGGGTAACAGGCATTTCTGGGCTTAGAAAAGTTTTTAGAAAAGTGCTTACTGGGCAACATCAAGGCCTATCAAGAAGGAAGAAATCTTCTTTGGTTCAGGGCTGCCCTGACCTACAGATTGCTGGAGAGCTGAAAAATATACTAGGGAAAGGTCACTTTATCACAGAACCACAGAAGCAAGTTGGAAAAGACCTCTGAGATCATCGAGTCCTACCTATGACTGAACACCACCTTGTCAACCAGACCATGGCACTGTGTGCCAGGTCCAGCATTTCCTTAAACGTCTCCAGGGACAGTGGCTCCACCACCTCCCTGCACAGCCCATTCCAATGTCTAATCACACTTTCTGTGAAGAAAAGAGTGATTACTAACGTTTGTCTAACATTTTCATCTCTCCTGGCCATCAGCCATTGGCCACCCCTTGGTGAAAAGCTAACTAGACAAGGCAGATATTTAACCTGACTTTTTGTAGACATTCTCACATTCTTTCTCTTTTGACTTGTTTTGCTTTGTTTTCCGTGTGTGTGTGTGTGTGTGTGTGTGTGTGTGCCTGGTTTTTTCCAGACAGGGGATGGGGGGCGGGAGGGGAAGGAGGGGAAGGTGGGGAGCAGACAAAGCATCTCAAGGAGTAGAAGGAATTCCTGCTATAGGCTAAACTCTTAGATTTTCAGGTTTTATACAGAAGCAGGCATGAGTCAAAATCCCAGGTCTGAAGAGCCCAAAACTGAGATTTGAGATTTCATGGGCTTATTATGCATGTAATCATTTTCTCATACTGCCTTCAGGAAGGCTTGTTAGAGAGCAGGATTTTCATTTTTTTCCAGTACAGCTGCAAAAATGCATTTGGCAGTGTGTAAATTAGCTGATGTAGCTATCCCTTCAGCTCCACTGACCACTGTGTTCACCTCACAGGCTCAAAAATTCCTGCTGAAGCTTCACCACATCTCGTTGAACCAGAGATGCTATGCTAATGTATAGATACACTGGCTATAATAAGCTCCAGTTTTCATGTGCTAATAATTCTAGAGTGCTTGTAAGGGTGCCTAATAATATATAAAAGTACAAAAGAGTGGGAAGCAAATGCACATGGGGTGGATGTACATCAGAAAGAAGATGCTTTTGCCTATCTTACACTATTAAATGTAAGATATATGGGAGGTCTGAACAAATCTCTCTGGCTTTCTGTCACATAAAGGTAGGCTCCAGTTTCCCATTTTAAAGATGAGTTTAATAACGTGAACGATAGAGCCAGATTAATTTTGTTTTCATCTGTAGGTATTATACCAGTGGGAAATGCCATCTGATAAAGGGTCTGATTCAGCTACCAACCTTTCTTGAAAAGGCGTGATAGAATAAAAGCTGTCTTCAAAGGACATTGATGTATTTATGTACTGAAATTAAAAAGTAGATACTTCTGTCTTTGCTAAAGTTGACCAAGTATATGCCACAATTCTTCAGCAATCCAGCATCTTGGCTTGGTGTGAACATTGTTCTGGTTTTGTGTCTCGCGATCAGTGACCCTGCCCGTTACTCCTGAAGGCTTTTTTTTATTTTTAACTTGTAATAAGCTAACTATATGAGTTACCAGATCAGTTCTGCATAAGCAGAAGAGCATTGTTCCCAGGGAGAGAAGAGACTGTTTTGAAGCTGAAGGAAATAAAAGGCAGTGAAGTGTCTTCATTTTCATTCCAGTCTAGCAAAGCTCACTGCTGGCAAGCTCAAATCTACATGGAATATCTACCTTTGACAGTCTTGGGATATCAGCAAAATTAAAACTCTGAGCACAGAGGGTTTTTCTTTTAATTGGGCTTACTGCCTCCACTAACAAATTGCAAACATACACCGAGCATAGATGTAAACAAAAACCTGCATGCAGAACCCCTTGCACTGTACAAACAGACATCAAAAACCTTCTCAGCATAAATGCTCTTTCTGCACTACCCCCTGCATTCTTTTCACATATATACAAACATACAAACAGAACCACATATCTTAATTTGCTTTTTTTTAGCATTAGAAAGTATAGGCATTTATCCCCACCAGACTGTTTATAATGATGCTCTAGGTTTAGTTGCATTTCCCCTTTGGCTTTTCTCCTGAAGCAGAGAAGCATTTGCACAGAGCACACCAGGTGTTACTTTCATATCCTCAGACATACTGGAATATATTAACACAAACACTAAATCAAAACACAGCAAAATTAATGATCACTGCTAGGCTAGAGAAACCAAACTCCTTATTACCAAACAAGACTTGCGTGTATTGTTTCTGTTATCTTAGTTCCTGATTAATATAAAATCAGATACCAATAGCTAATTAGCTGTTCTAATTATTGGTTTGAGTTTGCATAAATTATGCTGAAATGCCCAACTTTCTCTTGCTTTAATCAATATAATATGTCAAAAAGTTGCTTGAGGTTGTAAGATAATGAGATAACTAAAGCAGTATCCTGTATACTTCATTATTATAGGCTTCAGTCTAAAGAAATATCAGTATTTTCAAATTATCCCCACTTAAAGTACGCAATCTGAAGCCTCCTGCTCATCAAGCAACTGCTCATCAGCCCTGTTACTCTTGTAACCACTGTCTAACAATCACACTATCAAATAAAATGTAGATTGAATAATGTAAATGGTTGTATCTTTTCCAGAACCGGCAATGTCCTGAACAATACAAACTGCACCATTTCTTCAATGTGTGGATTTAATCTTTGTCTGGATTGGCCTCTTGAGAGTAACATGTAATCCTCTGAGGGCACGATTTTGGCAAAAACTAATTCTCATTCAGACATGACCCTACTGCAATCCAAGTTCACTTCCAGGGCACTGTGGCCTGCTCATGCTTGTAATGCTAATCCTTTAATGCAGGGGTTACTTCTATAAGCACCATGGTCATTTGCAAATGAAGTAAATTATTCAATTTCCTAAAAAGCTGACTCCTATCTCTCACTTTCATCTGCTGCTTGAAAGCTCTTGATTATGAATAGACTCAAATGATTTTAGTAGAAAATAAAATTTTATTTATTAATGGCATAAGTGAAGAATATCACTGCAGTGAAAGAAGCAGAAACAAGCACAGTGAACATGAGCTTTATGGCTCATATATTTTTACATTATAATCTTCATAGTGTTAGGCAACGCTACTCTTCAGCTGTGCAAATAAAATAACTATTCATCCCAAATCTCGCCAAATTACTTAAATATCTAAAAGGTGATTTCAGTGGAACTTGGGCATCTAAGTCCAAAACAGTGATTATCATAAATTTTATTGGCATTTGTGCCAATAAAGTTCCCTAAGAGACAAAGGTTTTGCAGGTGTTCACAGTCCCTTCCACCCTGGCTATCAGAAGCAGTCTGTCACTGCTTGAACTCGTTTAAAGTCTACCATTAAACATTCCCAACAAGATTCTTAAAGGGAGAGATCCCATCACCATGCACTGATCATGCACTGGAAAAACCACATTCTCCACATAATATACGGGCACTGGCTATTGATACCATCTGTTAAGATTAAGATAGGATGAAATTAAGACCCAGCTAGACCAGAGCAGGGAAAAAAAATCCTCTCTTTGGGGAGAGGAATGTCCATTTAGTTGAGAAATGGGGGACTTGGCTGCTACACGAGGGAGTCCTACTGTCTTTCTTTTGCCCTTTTCATTTGCTCTGCCTGTTTTGAATTCCACTGAAGGGTTCCCACCCTTGCCCCAGCAGCAACACAAGTTCAACCTGATCTTTGGGCTCCACACAAAGAACCAAGTACTTACGATGTTTGTAGTCACAGAAAACAACACAAAACTGGTTAAACCCTGGATTCTCAATGATCTTTTGTCATCACAAGGGACCAAAGACTAGCTTACAAGTCCAGATCAAAAGTTCACACCTGCTGCATATTGACTTAGGGCAAGAATTTCCTCATATGTTTCTCATGTTATTAAGCCACTAAAATGAGAAGAACGTGGGAAGAAAGGTGGAAATAAGGATCCAGATTTAAAATTCGGGATTGGATTCTTCCAGTAATGAAAGCATTTACTTTTCAAAACATCAATCAATGAATGGAAATTGAAGAATTCCTCTTCACAGGAAGATCAAGGGATGAGATATAGTCCTGGTTGGCAGTGGAACTGAAAATAACCTTAGCCATTTAAGGAGTACAATGGAAATAGTTGCTGCATAACACCTTCAGCTGTGACCTTGAAGAGCAATCCTTCTGGATTCAAAGGACATTCTTTCACAATGAAAAACCTGGAGAGAGTTACGGTAAACTATGGAAGAACACAAATATGATCAAAACTATGATCAGTATGGGTGCTATGGGAGAAAGCCTGGGTCTTTTCTTGAAAGGAGGTGAAGATACTGTTGAAATAAACACAATAATTAGTGCTTTGTCATGGGGCTCATGGAGAGGTTTGGGTGGCAGATGTCAGAAACACATGGACATCTCCCAAGTGAACAGCAAGAGATATTAAAAAAGAAAAACAATTGAGGGTCATAACCTGACAGGTAATCAAGAAATTGAAATGTCTGAATAATGACAGAACTTTGAGACCAGATGGGATCCAGCATGCTGGAAAAATATGGCATTCAGAGACATGGGAGAAGGAGTAATCACTTTAGTGCCCTGCAGACTTATAATGGATATCCATAACGGCAGCACCTGTGTATGCAAGTGCACTGTATGAATTCATTTCATCATTTATGATTTCTGAGTGCATAGCAAATTTACTTTGCTTTTATTTTTGTTTCTAGGCAAAAAACTTACATTATTTGATTTTTTAAAGTTGCCTTTCTTTTTCTGGCTCTTCATGATTTCAGTCTGAACTTTGTTGCCCTCCTCTTTTGTTCTGACTGCCACTTCACAACTGAACCGCAAATGAATCCACTTACAGCCTCTTTATTTCTTCATTGGTACAGAAAGTGAACAAAACTAACACTTACCATTATCCTCCTCCTGCAGCCACAGCCCTTCATGGTAAATTGTTCCCATTCAGAATGTCTGTGATGATAGCCAGAGTAATTCTTTGTTCTGAAGCACCCAAATAATTCCTCAACCCATTTGTTTGATGAACAACACCTTCATGTTTTTCAGTAAAAAAACTGGTTTCTCTGCAGCAGGTTTAAAATTGTGTCATTAAAATAAAAAAGGAATAAAACAAAGGACACTTCTTGTGTACCCTGCAATGTATGCAGGGTTGAATGCATCTGAGATATGAGATGAGGATGCAGAGTTTGCAGCTGCTTCCCCATTATAGGATCGGAAATACACACTGTACTAGCAATGCTGGTCCTTTGCACATGTCTGACAAATTCTCTCCTGGTTGTACATGTTGAAATTTTGAGTTTGAGGATCAAGACAGAATCCATGATTCTAAGAATAGAGCACTTTCAGGTGTTCTCTGAAAAAGTCAAAATTTTACCTCAATTCAACCAGCCCATCTGCAAAATAGACATAATAATGTTACACATTGCTAGTGAAGGAATCTAATTTTTTTCTAGGGCTTTTTGGTGTGTGTGTTTTTTTGTAGTAAGGAACTGGAGACAGGATGTCCTGCCAGAGGAATGCTAGCTGTGGGTTAAGTACATGAGTGAATGCGATACAACAGCAGGCACAAGGTTTTTTGTTGTTTTGTTCTTTTCTTCTTCTGCAGCCAGAGTCTTTTTGTTACCACAGTATTCTGCAGCTTTCAGAAAACCAGCCAGGAAGGTAGTGTGGATCTCCAGTTTGAAAGGAAAAGGCATTTGCTTCATCCTCCTCCAGAGGCTGGTGGGGAGGGAGCAGGAGCAAACACCGAGAGGTGTAGAAATGTACCCCAACAGAGCGTGGTGCCTACAAGCAGCCCCCTGTCAGCTCAGATGCTGCAGCCACAGGCACATCTCTGCAAAGACATCTTCAGTTATAATGGAGCTACAGCAGTGTCTCTTACTCAGCCAGCTCTGTTTAAAAAGGCTGGACACACTGCTAAAGCCAGTCTGGTGATGTAAACTTGGGCCTGGTGCCTCAAAAGTATTTATTTCGGTGTCTGATTCCTGTTGTAGTTAGTTGTCCACCACTTTTGAGGAATTAGATCTTCAACCAAGGTCATTTGATAAAGAAATGCTATATTGTCATGAAAATAATGTAATAGTTTTTTTTCATGCACCTCAGCACTTCACATTTATCTGTGCAGTCCTCCTGAATGATAGAAAATTATTGTCTCTGCTCAGAAACATGTATTAGGGCATATAATAGGTTAGGTCTGTTGCCTAAATTCACACAGGGAACCTGCATCTTAGCTAGGTTTAAATCCAGGTCTCCCGAGTCCCAGCCCAGTGCACCAGACAGGCTATCTTCCTCCTCTGGAAAGGTGACTGGAAAGGCTGCGAAGCAAGAAACGTGCAGTGCCTGTCTAACTGCAGCAGTAGGAAAAAAATTTAAATACTACTCAGAGTCAGGCTTGGGGAAATTCTGATTTAATTACGAAAAGTCAGCATGAATTCACGAAAGCAAGCTTGTGGTTATGACTCCGCTGATGGGATTTTTTCAGGGTGGATAATAAAAATATCTGATAACAGGAATTCATACATTCTGTTTAACTAGATTTTTCTGTAGAAAAGTCAAATTCTTTGTGTTAAATGTCTGACTTTGGGAAGCAAAGGGATGCAAAAGAAATCCCCTTTTAACTTCTGCCTATGACAGCTTTCCATTAGAAACTACAAAGACTTCTCTCTCACATCACAGAGACAGGGATGATGAGACAGCTTTAAACCTCTGGGAGCTTCGAAACAAGAGCAAGAATACTCAAAAGAGGAAATTACTTGTGGGGCCACTCACATTGGGTCTCACCAAGTTGATGTAAGTCTGTCAGTGGCTGCTGGTGGCCCCAGAACATATTCTTCATCAGCCGCTTCACCTCACAGTCAGTTTCCCCTTGGCTGAGGAGGTGCTTGCAATCACAGGAGGTCTGGAGACCCCTGGCCAACTCCTGCCCCATGGGGAAAGACCAATGGCTTTCAGATACACCCCCTTTCTTACTATTCTCTTTCTCTGAATTTGCCATGTCAGCCTTCTTGGGATATCTAATTTCAATAAGCCATGAACTAGCTCATATATTTTTTCAAGAGGTAACCGTGTATGTTAACAGTTTAACATGTAAGGATGTGACTAAAAGAGAGTCACAAGGATTAGTGTGAAGATCAATTTTCTTCACTTTATATATCAGTGACCTGGAAGAAAGAAGATGCAGTAAGTGGATTACACTTGCTGATGATATAAAGTGAAGGGGCAGTCAAAACAAAGAAGGTGGGGTAACAAAATTCAGGATATAGTTTAGGATCTGGACACAGCTAGGTAGCTTCTAAGCTTCAAAGTATGTAAGGTAATGAGTCTGGCAATAAAGAAACAAAAGGAGAGAATATCCACTCAATAGCCACACATTACAAAACATTACAGAAGTATATGTAGCAGTATATGTAGCGATATTTTTCTTTAGTGGCAGAGAAAGCTCTAACAGCAAAAGTGATGAACAGCAGAAACTGGGAAAAAAAATCTCAAAACTGTAAGATAGAGAAAGGTAACTGTAAAGCAGGAAAAAATATTCAAATGCTGTAAATGAGACTAGTTTTATGACAAAATATTGCATATCTCTAACCAGCTATGAAAAATATGTTGTGGGGAAAAAAATGGTAGAACAGGCCTCTGCCAGAAACTGACAGCTGTTGAAATATCTTGATTATCCAGGGACTGGAGAGGAAATCCAGGTTTGTAAGGCTGAGGATAGAAGATTAAAAGGAGTCCTTGCTGCAGCACACACAATCCTAAGGGGGAAAGGGAGGAGAAAGGACAGGGGTCTCTGGGAGCTGTGACACTGCCAGGGGCAGGGAGGCATGGACATCAGCGGAGGGTGAGCGCCAGGCAGGATTTGTCTGCTCAGGGAATGGGTTCACCTGACAGAGCAAGGGCAGTACAGGCAGTAGGAGCACAGACACTCTAAAAAGTGGTTTGACGCACATTGTCCAGCCCCCGGAGGGATCGGTGACAGCCCGGCGCGGCCGCTCTTCCCCACGGGTGTCCCCGCCCTATGGGAAGCCCACAGAGATCAATAGGGATCTCTGTGCTGGCCGCAGCGAGGGCTGGATCGGATCCCACGCGGAGAGCGGCCTTTCTGTCGCTCTGATTTTCCTTCCAGCAGCCACTAATGAGCTCTCTGGCTGGTGCCCCTTGGCCGGCTGCGGCGCGGTGCCGGCGCTGGGGCGGCTGCCCGCGGCTCTGTCGGAAGCTCACACTGCCCCGGCCGCCCCGGGCCCTCCTCTTTCCTTTCCTCTCTGTGTGATGTGCGCTCGCTGCCCATTTGTCACAGCCATTATATGGTCTCGTTCCCTCTTTCCTCCCCCTGCTGCCGGCAGTGTTGCCCTGCCCAGGTCCCGCCGTGCTGCAGAGCAGCCGTGCCGCTCCTCTGGCGGTTCCTGAGCGCGGCCCAGGCCCAGCCGGCCCCGCAGTGCTCCACTGGCGTCTCTCTGGGCTCACAGTCCCCTCCGGGTAATTGCTGTCGCTGAACGGGACTTTCTGCGCCCCTTCTGACACACACCACACTTGGGCGACTCTTGGCATCTGTTGCCCTCTGTGTCCAAAGTTGCTGCTCCATCAGCGCTACGTCGCTGGCCCAGAGCAAGGCAGGCAAGGAGGGTGAGTGGGTGCCCACTGCCTCACCTGCAGCTGCTCAAGAAAAAGACCCCGCTACACTGATTTCATGATATTTTTCTTTTTTTTTTTGGTCCTAGCAGAATGTCCTGAGCCCAGTGTCTGAGTGGGCTACAAATTTCAGTAGTGTTGAAATTAGCCTTGGAATAAATGTTAACTGAATTGTGAAAAGCCATTGTATTGACCATGTTTGTCAGAACAGATTTGTGCTAACAGTATTCAACCTTGCACTATCCCCTGTGTTTCTTCTTTGCTTCAAAACGTTTTGGATTCAAATCCTTTAGCTGATACTCTATGATCAATTTTGCTTTCCCAAGTCTTGATAATAATTCTGAGCCACTAATTCCAGATCTGTCCTGCAGTACGAATGCCCATCTGCAGCCTTCACCATGACCCAATGAAATCAAACCTTCACACAACTTGCAGAAAGGACTCAGAAACACAACAGTGTCCTATGCAATGCAAAAGGAAGCAGATGGGGAGTCCTGGTCCTTTGCCAAGCTCAGGTACAGACCCAGCTTGCTGCCTTCCAGCATCTTCTGAGTCGGTCTGAATGCATTACGAACCATGGAGTCACAAACTGTATTTGATTAGTTATAATAGTAAAATAAATGGAATCGTTTGGGTTGTGTGACTTTTCCTATGACAGATAAAACCAGAAGCAACAAATTCCCTAGTGGGTATATACGATTAATGTATGATAAATTTATAATATTTTTGCTTTTGACAGACTTTCAGAAGAAAGTGAGACCTGGTCTGCTATCACACTTTCTAAATAAAATTGCACTTTTTCTGTCAGAAAACTTGCTGATAAGTCAGAAAAGATCAGAGAAGTAGATGCTTTTGGGAGAAGATTTTACATTATTATTGGGTCTTTGTTCCAAGCAATTTCTGCTTCTTAGGGATCAAGGTGAGCTTCCCATAATGCACCTGCTAGTAAGCAGGTATTAAAAGGAAGTCTTTCTAGGCATTTATCTGTGAAACATCAGATTGTAAGATGAAAAGATGACCTAGGGATTTGCTGACCATCACAGACAATGTCTTGCTATGATTAAAGCTATATATGTTACCTGGACAAAGCTACATCAAAGTGCTAATTAGGGAACATGTACTTCTAACTGGTACCCTCTGAGGCTAATATGCTTTCATTTGTGTTATAAACCATGACTGATGCAGAGAATCGGTGCGAGCTAGAAAGATATATCTATATAATGGACAGTATTACTGTATTCTCATCTTTTCTGTGATATATTCTCTTTATGCAGAGAAAGAAAATTTGTGTTTATCTCACAGTGCTGAGACATCCAATTAAAGAGCCTTGTCCTACAAAATCATATTTCTGAAAGTAAAAATGAAAGAAAATTGGTTTGATTCATTTATTCCTGATGATAAGTACTTAACTATCAGTTTTCAGGAGATTCTAATCCTATAATATTCCCCAAAGGCTTCCTGTAATGGGGATAGACCACACTTACACAAAGAAGAAGGGAAAAACATCACCCACACATTGTACTTGAATATAGATGCTTTTAAGAAAACGGTCTAATTTACCAAGGCAAGCAATTGATAGCTAACAGATGAGGCAGTTCATAGAAGAAACATATATTGGTAATGAAGCAGCCAGGGTGCAACGTGTGCTGTATGTGAGAGGTGCTGCCTGGTTTCCAGCACCTCATGCTCTGAACACCCCTCTGGTTGTGGCAGATCTGTTGGGACGACAGCAATGCCTCTTCTTGGGGGAATATTGCCTTCCTCTCCAGAAATGACACATAACAGACAGGGACACAACAAATGAAGTCATACCAAAGTAGAGAGGGACATTATTCACCCTTGAGAAAAAAGCATCCAGCTATTCTCCTACTGAGTCATAAAACTGCATACACTTAAGTGTAAAAGAAACCAGACCTATCTCTTCAAATCAGACTGGGTTTGATACTCTTTTATCTAAGAAACAGCAGAACCCAATTGTTTCTTGGTTGGGCGTAGACCATTTGGAGGCCATATGGACATGCCAGTTTTATTGCACATGCAAAGGATATTTTACAGTAACAAGTCTACACTCTCATGCTTCTTTGCTGAGTGAGGCTGCAGGGAGATCAAGTAAGTTTTTCTTTAAAGAAAACACAACAGTAGGACTAATGCTACTAAGTGCATTACATTTACTGTTCCACTTCATCTGGTATAAGTAAGAATAGAAAAGATCTATTGAAATGACTGCAAAGGTGACAACTCTTCAGAAACTCAGCTGTTTTCATTTATTGCTCACTTGAAGAAGTAATTAGGGCTCTCATTTCTTGGCTAATGCCTCCTAATGGTCACTTTATTCTTGAAAATTTTGCAGTACTTTGACGGCTGGAAGGTAAGGTAATTGTGTGAAAATGTTTATCAGGAATGGCCCAATAAAAGTATTTTCTTTCAGGCTATGAAGGTCTCTGCCTATCTTTTTCTGCAGAGAGGTGGAATGGAATAATTTGTTTCATAGTGTGCAGACAACAGAGGCAGGCAATGGGAATACATAATGATAACTCAGCCCAAGTGCTATGAATGTGAAAGGCCATTCTGGCCAAACAATGCTCTGCTGATATGAGCTCCTGATTTTTCTTTCGCTGTTTCTCATGAAGAGCAGAGTTTCTTTCATCTTTTATACAAAGTAGTTTCAATTTGTATTTGAGAAAACTAAAGGCAGCACTCTCTGCTGTTCACTTACCCACACACTGCTTCCACTGCAGAGCTGTTAGTTAAAGACGTGGATGTGTGAACAGCGCTGAAGTGCCCAGCCATGGCAGGGATGCACTCAGATCTCCCAGAGGTGCCAGGACTACGGGAAGTGTGAGTTCTTCTTTTGTCAGTAAAAGTTCAACTGGATTGAAGCAGTACTGGCCTGGCTAGGAAAGGAATTATAGCGGAGGAAGGGTTTTAGTACTTGGCCCATCACTTGTCTAACAGAAATGTCATCATAATCAGAAATTTTCAGTGCGGGCTTATCAGAAATCTTTGGGTTGTCTATTATTGCTGATTCCCTACTTCCAGTGACAAAGCAAATGTAGGCTTTAAATCTACAGACTCCTGACACAGCATCAATAATGGAGCTGTTAAAGCAGTTCCTTCTAGTTGAATGGTACTTTGTTCACAACTAGAGCCTGTTGCATGAAGACCATTTTGCTTTTAAAAACTAGACTGTTCTATACTAAAATTCTCCCAATATCAACATGTTTTCAAACCTCTTATTGGCTTTGTCAATGTGTAAAATCCTATTTTTTCCACATATTCACAATAATTCAAACTTAGGTGTCAATCATTTTTTCATTCCCAGGAAACAATTTTGTACCATGGAACATATTCCATTCCTGTCATGGCACAAAGTGAACTATTTGAAAAGGATAATAATACTTAAGGAAATATATTTTCCCCTGCTTCTGGCATACTGCTTTTAAAATTCTATTTTCCATTGTATTTTCTCCTACAACCTGGCTTTGTGATGCTGCTCTTTGCATGCAGAAGCTATTTAAGTGGAACTTTGCACCTCAGTTGTTCAGAGCTTATAATGAAGAAGAATGTGCAAAAGCATTACTTTGCAAAAAACAGATAAGTAAGCATACTGCCTGTCAAATTTTGTCACCCATGCTTGGCAGACAAAAAATAAACAAGTGCATAAGCCTAGTACAAGAGTCTGCAACCACAGGGCATGAAATGTCTTGGGGACTAAGTTTGTATTCTGCATTTCTTCATACATCTTACTAATTCTCTGTTTCGTTTCCTAGGCTGCAGACTCTGCAGTGTATTGCAAAGCAGTAGCTCCGAGGCCCCTTAAATGTATCTGGGATCAATCCCTTATGAGGTATTATCTCATTAAAACTGGCCCAAACCCCAACCTGCTCAGTGATATTTAGATTTCTACATCAACCTGATAGAAGGAAAAGAAGCATTACACCAAGGCATTCAGCACAGAGTATGCAGTGTTTCATAACAAAAAAAAAGAGAGGGAAAGGCTTTTTTTAGCTTAACTGCTCTCATAAACAGCCAGAGGTAAGAAAACTGCTATTAAAACTATTAAGCTACTCTTCCCCAGTATCTGTCTCACGCTAGTTCTCTGTGTTACTCATGGCATCTGGCAGTGTTTTCACTTAAAACAGGGTTGCTGTTTGTTTTTCTTGCCAGCTCTGCAATCCAAATCTGCTTTTATTTGGGGAAAGTGAGACTATTTGGTGATGCTCCTGACAGAAAGACAATAAGCAGTTTGTATGCATCCCATGTACGTGGGCTCACTGCTCCGCTGGGTAAAGGCACTGTGCTGCAGGAGAGAAAGGCAGAGCTGTGGCTGTGCCCTGCAGCCACTCCTGAAAAGCTGAAGCCAGACACAGGGTGCCCTGTGCTCCAGGCCCAGCCTCCAAAAGAGTAGCACATATATTTTCTATCACCCAAAAGTCACTGAGCACACTGGCTCCTCTGGCTTTTTCCTTTCCTAGAAAAGATGTCTTAAAGCACAAAAGGCGAAACCTCAACCTAAAACCTTATTTAAAGGAGAAGGTAACTTGCAGTGTGGTAGTGAACAGCAACACTATCCTGGTTTGGAGGGCTCAGAGGGGAAGCAGAGATGTGTGTGAGATGTTTCACTACAAAAGAAAGCAATTTAGGCTCTTCTGTTAGCAACCAATTATTCTGAGTAACAGGGCAAATCATAGGTACAATTCTTGAGTTCCCTTCCTGCCTGGCCATGGAGGAATAGCAATGTGAAGCTCATGAATCATGAAGATATGTATGATGCAGAGCAACAGATTTGACAAAATATTTCCTCAAATTCCATCTAAATGCAATGATAAATTCTCCCTTCCCATGCCTGTCTGAGCAAGAGATGTGACAGCCCCAGAGTGAGAAGAGATAACAGAAAGTGTAGAAAATAAATTAATCCTGTTCTAACCATACGGAAGTACACAAAGAACAGAGCAGAGCTTAAAGAGGAGAGCATTTTGCTTTGTAAATTCAAATCAGAGGAGCAGATATTTTCTGCTTTCAAGAACACTGCAGTACCCCTTGTCTCCCACAGCAGGCTGAAAACCAGCATGAGGGGAGGAAATGAGGACCAAAATTAAAACAAAAGCCTGTAGTATCCAGGTGCTCAAGGGAGAGAAATTTCCCTTTAGTTAGAAGTTGCTAGTATAACCTTTGTAATAAAAATGCTGCTCCACTAAAAAAAAAGGCTAGGTTTCCATGCCAGTATTTTCCAGATTTGCCCTGCCAACATTAACTTAATTCCCTGAAGAAGCTGAAAGATCAGGCTTTTCATTAACTATTTTTTCATGTGTTCTGAAACTAGGATGTCAATGATCTGAATTTAGACTAGATAATAGTTGTCTGCTTTAAAGTATGTCTCTCCTTGTAGCAACTTTTCATGACTATAAGCAAGTAAATACATAAATATGTGAAAATAGGAGTGTTTTCTTTTTTACTAGTTGAATTTTAGTTAACTAGTCTCAGGAAAAAATAGTCAAGTGTAGTATAATATTTGGAGTTTCTCCTTTCTTTGTCATCTTCAGAGAGGTTACTTGCAGGTGCAGAGTGGAGATTATATTCTAACACTCTCTTGTGCTATAGCATGCTGTAGCATATACACCTGAACTGCTTGTGGGGATATCAAATATTGTAAGGAAGGAAGAACAGGGTTCTGCCATTATGACTTTCTGTGATATACCCATGGGACAGAACGGGGAATATTAGTTGTACTGAGTGGAGCAGCTAGTTATCACCAGTTTGCTGGGAAAAAAGTCATATTTCTCTAATTATATTAAGTTCTTGAAAGATTTTTCTTATGGATCAGCATTACTCACTGCATGGTATGTGCCAATATTTCTTTGCTGTTTATTTATGAGCAGTATGTTGCTAATATTCAATAGTCAACATATGCACTATTTGCTTAAAATTTGCCTGTTTTTTCCCCTATGCTCTATTTGCTTACAAGCAAAGTTCAAGGGCTTGAGGAAATTGTCTTCCAGGAAAATCATTTGTACATGCCTTCAGAAAAAGGAGCTCTGACACAAATGATGTTAATGTGCTCATAAATGTGGATATAACTGTGAGTATCTGCACCTAGAAATAAGAGTAAAATACTAGAAGTTTAAAATTCAAAATTATTGAAAAATGTTTATACTTCTACCTGCATCAGCAAGCAGGTCATCTTTCTATATGTAACTGTTTTTCACCAGTAGAAGAGCTTTCCAAAGCAGTAGGCTGAGTCCTGGGGAAATTTCCTTTCATTTCATACAATTTTCCCCACAAGTGTATGAGTGAGATACCTTGACTTAATGATGTCATCTCAGTGCCAGGCTCTTCAGTGGCAATTACCAAAAGGGAAAAAAAAAAAAAAAAAAAAAAAGAATTCCCTGGGGGGGTGCTTTTGTTAGTTCTTCGTTATTTTCTCTTTGAAAATTATTCTTCCATACTTCATCTTGAGCTGCCTTTTTTCAAGCTGAATAACCCTTTTGCTTCTGCTGAATGCACGGACATGACCACCCACACTTAGAAAAACCTTACCTCTTGCTGAGCTCCTCTGAAATGGTAGGCAGCAGGGCTCATGCAGCAATAAAACTTCATGATCACAGGGGAAGGAAATAGTGCAAGGCTAGGAATCCTCCTGCTGTTTCCATACGATTTCCTAATTTCAAAATAGGCTGAGAAATAATAGGGGGGAAGTATATTGTGAGAGTTTCCTCTGTGCTCTTCTGCGATTTCCCACCTAGCCTGTCATGAGTGCAAGGAACTCTATTAAACTGCTACCCCAAAATCAGCAGCTTGGCAGCCAGTCTAACAAGCAGGAAGACTTTATTCTCCAATACTGTAAAAGGAAGTTTTCCTCTTGGACTAAGGAAGTGGAGTCAAAGAGGGTTGCACTGTCTAGCTTTTAATTTTTTTCCTGCCTCCCAGCAGGAATGAGATCTTGATCTGGAGCATGTGAAAGGTTATACTTGTTTGCACTTAGCCCTCAGTTTGGTCCAATATTGAGGTGAGATCCAGCTGTGATGGTTTTGAAACACGTCCGCACAGACGGTTAGAACAACCCTGGCAGTTTGGGGACTGGGATGCAGACATAGTGCTGGTTTATCACTAAGAGCATCTACTGGATACCACCTTTCAAATGTATATAGAATAAGGCATTTTGTGGCTGCAACCGTTCATTTTGCTCTTTCATTTCTTCCCTTTCCCATAAGCCTATTTCTGTAAAGGGTCAATCTGTCATTGATAACTCAGTCTAAAAGACCATATTTTCAATTAGAGTTTCATATAGAATAATAATTTTAGGGATAAAGAATGAAAGGCAGGTAGATTTTGTTTCATACTACAAATACCACATTGGTAGCAAAGTTACTTAGAAAAAATAAAGATTCCGTTTTCTTAAAAAAATAGTTAAAATAGAAAGTGTTATAAAACATTCTGTTTATGAAAACCAGGGCAAGCCCAGATTTACTCCTCCACCCAGAGGACTGTCAGCTTTACCCTGCATTATGAACAACACAACAAAAACAGCCAAGGACTATATTACCAATATATGTCATATCCACATTTGAAATATCTCTATTTCAGTGTACCATTTTCCTCTACACCTTGGTACAGTAAGTTCTCTCATATCAGCCCATCAGCCACAAATCACTTTTTGCATTGGCTTTTTTTGTTTGTTTTCGTCGGTTGATTTGGTTTGGCTTTTCTTTTACTTCAGAACAGCCTATTAACATTATTTGAACATGTATTTTTTGTGGTTTCCTTTTCCTTTCTCTGTCTCTAAACTGATGGTTTAAAGACTAACCCGCTGAAGGAAGCAAATGAAAATTGACATCATATTGTGTCGGTTGATTAAGTGTTCTAGAATTTTAATTTCAAAATACAGCGGATTATTGTTCTTTAGACAGTGGCTTTTTACTGTTGTTACCACCTAATGAGAGCACATGTGGTCTTTAGAACTGAAGTCACAGAGGGGCACTGCTTTTAAATCCCATTAATTTTTTGGTAGACTTGTTATTTGCTTTTCCCTCTTCCCTCCCCAGAGTTTCAGCACCTTTGAACAGCTCAGAAGTGCTAATGCTTTACTTCACAGAAAATGTCCTAGGTACAAACTGGCCTGCTACAATAACAGCCAGAGTACCACTGCGCTCTGCTACTGCTCTTGCTTCGCTGTTTATTTAAAGCCTGTTATGAAAGCAGGCTGCCAAAAACAGACCAGGAGAATGGGGAAAATATGTACTCAGGGAGGTCACAACTGCTGGGAAGGGGAGCTCAGCCATGCCAGGCCCCTCTGCTGCCTCTCCTGGTGCTCCGGTCTCTCACTCTGTGGGTAGGTTGGGCTCTTGCTCCATACATTAGCACAGGCTGAATCCCGTAGTGGGACTGTTGCTCAGCAACAGCGGTGAGAACAATTTGGTTTTGGACCATTCAGAAGATGATTACATTTGCGGCATGTTCCCCCCTGCCTCCCCTCCCCTCCCCTTCCCGCTACCTATTCCTGGATATTGTAAATATTCATCCAAGTTTTGCATATACAGTAGTTTCCCCTCTAGGTAAAAAACATACCATCCAAATGAGCTTTTAAGAGTACTTTGCTCTGATGCATGTCTACATTTCCTCTCATTCAGGAGGTATAATGTTGCACATGAAATGGCATTGTTGGGCTTCTGGGGGGTTTATTTGTTTTGTTTATGTCAGACAAATTTCAGCTGGAGCGGGGCCGGGCTCTTTATGACAGTGCTGCTTCATTGCTCTTTTTGAGGCAAACAAGTGAAGTATTTAAATAGTTGTGAACACCTGAATGACTTTAAAGCATTTGAGTAAGAGATAGGTTCAGATCTCCAGATTTCCAATTTCCTTCCTAATTGTTTCTTTATCTACACATCTTTCAGCATCCCATTAGAAAACCAGTCCCACGCTCTCAACTTAAAAGAGTTTGTCTAGAGACTATAATGCAATATTTAAATATTTGTCATACATTTCCCTGAGCTTTCACTCTCAGTAGTAATTTATTCTGAGTCTTCCAGTCTTCTCTCCATTAACACATACATAACAGTTGCAAGGGTAACTCTCCAGGTCAGCCATCCTGATCCACCCACCCTTTTGGCAAGGCCTTCTACTGCTGCTAGACAGCAGACAGAACACTCCTGGTCCTTTTGTCTTTAGTGCCTCCTTCATGCCCTGCAGAGCAGTGTACAGACACCCACCCATCCATGCCAAGATCACAGAAGCTAACTTGGATATCCTATTTACAAACATCACATGCAACCTTCCCCTTACTTTTTTCCCCCAGACATGATGGAGAACTAGAAGGGAGGGAGAAATAAAAACTAATTCAGAAATCAAGTTTTACCCTCTAAGATCAATATGGATGTGTGTGTGTTTGTTTTCAGTAACACTGGGTCCCAGCCCACTGAATCACATCAACATGTTACTAATTTAGATATATAAGATCAGCAATTCCATTATTGTGCTTTTAGTGAGATATGTGCTTGTGTACCTTACCAACTTAGTCAAGCATAGGTTGTTCTCTTCTGGTGTAGAAGTACAGCAGGAATCTGGTATTTTTGCACAACCCCTGCTACTCCTTTCCTGTCTCATCTTATTTCTGCCCTTGGCAGTCCTCTGTGGCAGTGAAGTGACCCACTGTGAGCTGCCAGCTTACGGGGAAGGGAAAAGGAAGAAGGTGGCAAATCTGGCATTTCTCTCAGTTTTTCAAGGACACCTTGTTCTGCCTTGGCTGTGTCCTGGTGCTCTGGGCTCCCTGTGGAGTGGCAGAGCAGGCGGTGGGGCAGAGGGGCTGGCAGGGACTGTGACACCCATCCTCCTGCCCACCAGCCCCCCAGACATCAGAGCCTCGAGCTACTCCCTCTCCACAGCCCCACATGGCTCCTCGCTTGTGCAGCCTTGTCCTGAAATCTCTGAGGGGATGGACACTGCACATAAGAAAACTCTCACAGACTGCAGCCTGCAAGATGCTCTTGCAGACAGTACACACACACACAAAGTCAAATGGCACTAGGATAAACTCTGCTTCAGACTCCTCTTCATGCATGCCCAATAACAAAAGACATTTTTCCCTCCTAATTAGCTGTATTAGAGCAAAAACTAATACAAGGTTGACCTAAATACAAAATTGGGGTTTTTTCTCACTTTCCTCAGTGCAAGCTGTATTTACAATGTAAGTGCACATTTTTGGATTTTAAACATTTTTCTTTTTAAAATGCAAGTTAAATGTTAATCAGTGAGGTAATCTTCATAAAAATGGCTCAGTGTCGATGTTCAAGTCCAACCAGATATTTCCTCATTATATTGAAGGAACGAATTACCAACTCCTGCTGCAATGAACTCCTTGATACAACACACATTTATCCAGGCCCCATGGGGGTCATTACAACGAGATTCACCTCTCTGTGTGTGCATGTATATATTTAAAAATAACCCCTCAAATCTCTCCTTTGGTCTTTCAGCAGGGAACATATCAAACAGCTACAGCAAATCTCATACACACATCAATATCATGCTAACATTGTTGAGTTTCACTGAACCCTATGCCAAATTAACTTTTACAGGGCAATTACAAAATCTTATAATCATGCAAATTAGTAGTTAGCAGCTTACATCTTCCAATTAAATTGCCACCTGCTATTCCAAGATCCAAGTTAGCCACGATAAACTTTTCTTTTTTCTTTTTTAAAGAGAGACTTTTTATGTGGAGTCATCGATGTATGGATTAGCCTTCTCAGGGAGAGGGGTCCAACTTGAAGCAAGCACAGGCAGGTTATTTCAGCAAAAGAATAAAACTCAAACCATAGAGTGAAGAGAAAAGGGCGTTAACTGCAGAGTTATTATCAAATTTGAGTGTCCAGGTGCACTCCTAAGATCAGGGTCACATCCTGTCTGCAGCGTAATCCTGTACCCAGACAAGATCCAGGCATCATCTACTCCCTCCCACATTCTCCCTCCCTCTCCCTCTCTGTCTGAAGAAGACAAGCCATTACTGTGTGGGCCAGGGTTGGCCTCTGACTCCTGGAGATCAACACAGCTTTCCCCAGAACAGTGACCCTCTTTCTACTTGGTCCACAAACAGCCAGGTGTCCAGTACATTCTTCCGTACAGAATGAACACATGGCACATTTCAAAGCTTTCTTCCGGCTCCCAGCAAGGTAGGGAGCAGGATGAAGTCATCAGTGGATGTAATTTACTGTAACGTAAGGAAAGAAGATGAGGGTATTAATTGGGTTTACAGGGGGAAAAATGGGGCTTTAAAGAGTCAAAATCCTGAGTTTAACACAGCAAAGATATCATGTTTTGTTACTTATGAAGTACAGATTTTGTAGAAAAGAAGATTTTTTTTTTTTCCCTAAGAGCAGACAAAAGAAGAAACATACTGCTTGGGCTCCTAGAACAGCAAAGGTGCAAAAGTGCACTGTGGCCTAGAGAGTTAACAGTGGTGATGAAAATCAAACACCTCAGAAGAAAAGTCAGGCATGAAACATAGCAGACAATGAAAACTAGTGTCAGCTCTGGAACATGTTACAGAATTATATCCTTCTTTCTTTACCATTTTCTCTCCCTTACTTACTGTCCCTCAAAGGACACCCACTCAAAGGCTTGATTTGCACGCTGGGACAGAATCTATGCACGCGTAAGGCAGTGCTGCCTTCAGTTTCCAAGAGGTCAGTTGTCACTGGTTTGTAGCTATCTTCAAAAAACTGTTCTTCAAAATCAGTTTAGCTGACATCTATTCTGGTGATATTCATGTGGCTTGGACAGAAAGCTGACCTGCTCCAGAGGGTTGCAGCTTCTCAAGTTTTTGAGGAGTCGTTCGTAACTTGTAGCCAGCAGCACAGGTTCTTCTGAGGGGCAGCTTTTGGGGCCAGCTTGTTGGGTCTCCCCAGATGTTGAGCGCTCCCACAGCCAGACTCCAGTCTCGAGTGTGTTGCTGCCCTGGCAGTGGGGCTTGGTGGCTTGTTTGGAGTGACTCCTTACTTACTCAGCCCAGTAATAACGGTTCTTTTCTGACTCATAAAATTCCTTATAACTAAAAGGAATTGGGGTTTGCTTTTGTTATTTTAAGTGAAAACTAAACTTCTGAAGAGAAAAAATAAACAGCTACTGAGCTGTAAAATTGGAGTCTTACTACTTCTGTCACCAGTCTCACAGCAGCTGTTCATAACCACAGCCATACAGCCTAAGTCCAGCACAGAACACAAGTATATCCCTGAAAAAGGTAACAGAAACTACAGATGTCTTCATTCAGAGTATGCTGTCCACTGTCTTCTCTCTTCTTAGACATGACAAATGCAGCATTATCAGAGGCTATGTAGATTAGATGTTTTGTCTTTGGAAACACCAATGTTTAAAAACTCTGAATATTTAGGAATCATCTCGTTCTTAAGGATTTGCCAGTGGAGTTTCAGCATCACTGAGATTTTGATTAGTGGCTGTAAACAGCATTATTTTTTTTTTGTTACACAACTAGTTTAGATTGAATATCAGAATACCAAGTGGCTGTAGAAATTCCTCTCTTGCATTACAGCCCAGCATTTCTAGGGATAAACCAATACATTTGCAATCAGTAGTAGTTGTAGTTTGTTTACAATCAGTGTATCAAAGCACCTTTTTCATACATGAAAACAGGGAGAGGGAAAAAACACATGGTTCTTGTGCCAGATAGATGTGAAAGATTACACAGCTGCAGTGTCTTGAGGTTACAAAGCTGCCAGTTTAACAAGCAAGATAAGCAGCAATGCTGATGTATTTATAGCAGTTTAGACATTTATATTGCATTTTAAAATAAGTATAATGAACCAATCCATAAATAGTATGGGGATCATAGGTTTATTGCTGCCTTAGTGTAGTGGAACCTTATGATACAAAAACATGTCAATAAGAAAATTCTGTGCTAATGTCATTGGCAATAAGCTCTTTGGGGCAGGGCCTGCCCTGCTGCTGTGTGTACATGGGCAGAGGGTAGCACAAGGCAACACTCATCTGGCTGGGACCTTGAGCTGCCACTGTAATGTGAATATTAAGAAATAACAATGGGAGATCTGAAAGCTACAACAGCCTCTGACAGGAAACAGATCATTATCTTGAACAATATGTTCGATTAAAATTTATTAATAGTTGGGACTTAATCTGGATGTCTTGTATGCATTTCAATAGATTTTGGAGCATGTCCTTGGACATGGCAGATTGCAAATGTGCTGGATGAAGCAGCTCAAGTCTATAAGCTGTTTCACAGGAAAAGTAGGAAATCACAAGGATCTACCAGCTCATTAGACTTTAAGGTAGTGAGATATTTTCTTATTTAATTTAAGAAAAGGTATGTCAAGCAATAAATTAAATTCCTGCTTCTCAATATGTACATCCAAAAAGCAATTTGCTCTCTCTGCTTTATTGATTGGCAAAACAAAAAAGATGTAAAATTTACTACTGTAAAATCCTTTTACTGTCCCCAGTCATATGCAAATGGCAAACATTTTCATTTTGTAGTGCTGTCATACGTTACCAAGTGGGGCAACTTTTCCTACATGTCAAAATGGCTTTGCACCATTTCTGTGATAAGGAGAGTGCTGAGACAACTCTGAGCTGTCATCACTGAATTCTCACCCGTCTCCACGTCACGCAGTGCTGTTCAAGGATAAAGCTGTTGGCTTCTCCCCTTGACCAGCCTAGACCTTTATAGCATAAGTGAACAACATACTATGGGTTAAAAGCAATTTCCCTGCCAAAATCACTTTTCTGACTGGGGACTTCCTGTAAAAATTCTGTCTCCAAGAGGAAAGTAGAAGAGGGTATGCTAAATACTTTACTACTTAATTTTGGAAGTGATGACGCTCTCCAAAATAAATACTGGAGAGGTTCTTAAGCAATATATGCTTTGGACTGTAGCTGTAGGCTGGCACTCAGCCACAGTTAGGTGGTATTTGGTTCTGGTTTCCCAGCCAACCTCTCATGAGTGAGTGTTAAAATGTGCGGTGAAAGAGTGATAAGGAAGAAGTGATGAGAGAGAAGCTGAGATTACCTCTCTGTCACAAATTACCCTGCTAAGGTCAAAGTCAATGTTATTAGAAGGGAAAGCTGATCAGAATTCAATACTAAATGTAACCCAGTGACATGAAGTTTCCTCTTTCAAACTTGCAAGCCTGCCTTGAGATGAGTGACACCTCTCCTAAAGTGCTCTCGTTTATAAATCCACTGCTCCTCAGACAACCCCAATTCATGATGGAAGCTCCTATTTTTCAATTTTGAGTCCTCTGATTTCCTACGAAGTTGCAGACACTTTCCCTATAGCTACTGCTTGGTACACTGGCACAACTGTGTGAAACTCTCACTCAGCATTGCTGCATCTCTGTCACATCCATCTCTGAACACAAGGCCGGGATCCCCGAGATGCTACTCCTGTTACGTCTGCATGGGACTTTCAGATTGCTGTACATCAGTGCACATGTGTTTGTTTTCAAAGTCAACAACAAATGTAACATTAAACACCCTTGACTGCTCCAGTGAACAGCCTTGTCTGCTTCATGTCGCAAAACAGACCTAATTCTTATTGTAGCTGGTTTGTGATTGAACTAATGGTGCATGCAGAATCGTAATTCAGCAAAGTGAATTAAATTATCAAAGAGTCTTTTACACTCAACCCTTATCACTGTCTATCCAAAAACCAAAACAGTGTACTTGTGGGAGGGCAAATTTTTTCAGACAGCTTAGAGGGAGGTGGATGGCCAGCTGTTGGCAAAGAGGAGGCAGAATATACACAATTCACAGAAGCGTTGAGGGGCTGCAAATATGCAAATAACAAATCTAAGCAAATCAGCAATCCTCCAAAGGAGAAGCATCAGTGGATTCTAGGAATAATTTCATCTTACAGATCCCATTTGTAAGGCCCTGACTGTCATTCATTAACAGTGTAATAAGGGACATGAATTACTTGTTTAGGATTATTTTCCTCTTTTGGGAGGAGGGCCCTCTGGTATTTACTCCTCCAGGGTAAGGTAAAATATGTCAATTATTTTCCAAATAAGAACCTGACTAAAGGTCTCTGCATAGCAACAGAAATTTTTCTTTCAAATCTAAAGGAGGCAGATGTAGCTAGTGTCCCCAGTGTACTTCAAACTGGCTTGTACTGTCACCTGGTTCAAGTGCCTTCATGGCAGTGTAGCTCCAGTTTACCTGACTTAGCAGATCACACCTTCTCCTGACCAAAGAGAACTGTTGGCTTTCAGGACTATACAGAAAGAAGAGTTTTTGTCTCCTTTCCTTTCTATCCTGAGGAAATCTGTTTGAAGATTGCTGTGAAGTTGTTTTTGTTTGAGTGTGTTATTTTGCCTCATTTGGTAGAGAAGTTATTTCATACAGATGCACTTTGAATAATCCCTAGAGCCAGAACACATCCTAGAAGATACACAGTTGATCAATCCCAAATAAGACTGAGACCAAGATAAACACTAATCCACTACTGGCTTTGTACTGCAAAGGAGAATTTTGGCTTAGCAGACCATATCCCTTACAGGAAGTCATCTGTGTAAAGTGTCCAACCAATCTCGCTATTTGTATAGGCCTAAAAAGTCAGAAGAGGTAGTTAGGTAAGGGAACAGAATGTGTAAGACAGGAAGATGACACTTTTCTCTCCTATCTCAACAGTGGCAGAGGCTATCTTATAGGTCTTAAATAAATAACAGTGGTAGTTCCCACAAACTACAGTTTCTTTCTTCTTGGAAGATCAATCTCTTTGTGAAATTTTAATTCATTTCAGATATTCTATTTCTTTTCAGCAGTTTTCAGACTGAACTTGAGGAGCACTGGTGGGTTGCAGTTTCACTGAAGAAAAGCTGCTGTTCGGGAATGTTGTTGAGACCATGGCCATTTTACTCCCGCTTGGAAGGATCAGAAAGTTGGAGACTCCCAAAGCAAGGTTGGTTGTAAGTGTGTCCTATCTGAAAGATGTTTGTTACCCTAATTCTTACAGATCTCTACAGCCATAAGTTTCACTGCCTCTGCACACTGCCTTTTTCTTTCCTGTCTCTACAATCTGTGAGTTTTTCAAAATGTCTGGTCATATTTTTCAGTGTAATAATTCAACCTATTTCTTCATGTCCAAAACACAAGACTATGTTGACTTCTCCCAGCATTAGCATTTCACGTGCCTAGGTGACTATTACTGTGTTTTCCTCTCCATTATCCCTTGCTCACACTAGATATCATCTGTTCATTCAGTCAATCCGACCAGCTGGATTTTCTAAATCTCAGTTCATTATCTGTTCTTTTATTCTGGACTCTCTCCCTTTGCTCACCATTCTTCTCAAAATGCCCCAGACTGGCAAATCTGTTGCTGATTCCAAACGGGGCTGTGTGCAGCAGAAAATCAGCCTCACCTGTCTTTCCAGCTGTGCTTGCTTGTAGATCCCTGCAAAGAAGAAGAACATGGGACAACAGATTGAATTTATTGACTTAAATTACCATGCTGATTCACTGTAATCTGCTCTCCTGAGCTGCCTGGTGTAGGTTATGTGTTTGTGCAGATGATTAGCTCTGCCTAGGTGTGCTACCCAGTACTTCCCCCAGACTGGTTCCAGCTTGTCAAGATTGTTTTGTATTCAAGGGCTGCCCTGCAGTAAATATTCTTGCAGTCCCTTTTGGCTTTCTATCATCTGTATAATCTCTATTCCATCATCTGTTAATGAAAAAAAACAAGCTAAACCCAGCCCATGTGGAGCCCCATTTGATGTGTCCTTCCATTTTTAGCCAGCTCTTGGGATTCAGAACTGATCAGTATTTTGTTGACCAAGTGTTGATGCCTGGGCAGGAGAGAACAATTTTACATAAAATTCTGACACAACCCCTATTCTTTTCTGCTTCTATTGTGCCCTATAACACAGCTAATAATAAGGCAATGAAATCATTGCCTCCAGCTGTTTCCCAACAGAATTTACCAAAAGGGTAGTGAAATGATCTCATTTAAATCTCATTCCACACAAAGCATTGAACTGTACCAGCCAACACCAACACTGGTTCCAGTGTGGTCATAGTGCAATTTCCTTGACAGTCCTGGACAGTTTCAGGGAGATTAGAGATGGATGGGGCCCGTTTGGCTCCAGCTGGACTGAAGTGCAGATGGATCCCAAATGTCAGAAAATGGATCCTTACAGCTGGAATACTTGTGGATACTCAAATTCCCTTGGAAAGTGACAGTTCTGGAAATAACATTTTCAGTACCAGTAAATTAGTCCCAGAATGGCATTTCCTGGCATATCCACAGTCTGGATGTGGTTAGCTTGAAAGAGACACAGAAAAAATGTTGAAGCGAAGATACTCTTGTGCTCAGAGGTGCCCCATGGGAAAATATCTAGGCTTGTTCTCTCACATTTTAAAGCTCTTCCTTTTTTATTTAAATAGTGTTAAGATTGATACAGGTAATGAAACTCAGGAAGGCTGCTGGCTGGTTTGAAAAATAGGGCAGCTATTTGGATGTGTGAAGGCAGCTCAGACAGACAGCTAACATAATCTACTGTGAATATTTTATTTCCTCACTGTGGAAGGATAAGTCTATCTAGACAAAACTGTTCAGCTTCCAGCTCCAGTGGTGGAACATGGCAGAGGCACTGCAAAGATGTTATTGTCCAGCTAAAGCCCTGTGGCGGCTGACAGTGCTCAGGACTTTACAGGATCAGACAACAGCTGGTGGGAAAAATATTTGAAAGTGAAGTGTTAAGATTTTAAGAACATAATCAAGTATGTTTTCCTAAAAACCAAACAGAACTCAAATGCTGTGAAGGACCTGGAGTTTGTATTACTGCCAGGACAGCCAACAAGCACAGGCTGAGAAACCTGATTTCCCTGGGATGCTCCTGAGCGCCTCCAAAACCACCCAGCAGATTCCAGCACTGACAAAAGCAGCCACAAGCACAGCAGGTTCAAGCATGCCAGGATCTTATCCATGCAGGCAGAGAGGAAAGAAAACTCTGCTAAAATTCCTGCTGATTTCAAAGGAGGATCCTCAGAGATGTCTGCCAGTTAGCTCATTCTGTACTGACCCTTTCTAGAATGGAGCCAGGAGCAGAGATATACATCAAATATAGACCAGCTGCTCAGAAGTGCATGAAGATACCAACACTTTAATTCTTTTATAGGTAATATTTTATGTTAATTCCCAGCAGGAACTGTAGCCTGGACTACAATTTTGAATGAAAGATCTCAAATTCAAGATTGGTTTTGAATATGTGTGGGAGAGAAAACAAGAGAAATCTCCTTTATATGCTGTCCAAATTATTTATATTTGGACTGAGTGATCTCCAGAGCAGATGGCTAAATGATTTTGAAGCTTCTCATAGGAAGTTGAGTCCTCTGTATTTGCAGGTATGCATATATAGATACAGTTTATCTCGCTCTATCCTTGTGCTTACTGTGAGATGCTTCCATAGGTCTACAGGGTGCACACAGGTCATCCTTGCATCCTGGCTCCAGAAGATTTCTCTGTGCCTTCTGCATAATAAACCAACCAGTGAAATTGTTTACTACACAGAAAATCAAAATATTTCAATTTAAAAATTGATGTATGTTACCTGATATGACATGTGAACTGTGCTACCCCAAGATGTGCTGCATGCTTTGCTGTAAGTTCATACAAATGTCAGTGGATATTTAACAGATTTAACTTTTTTTTTTCTTTAAACTGAATGAAGGGAATGCTTTTCTTCCTTCTCATTTTAAATATGAACATTGAGTGACATTTCCTCTAATTTGGAAATAAAATATGGCAGTAACATTACTCAATCTGTGCATGAGAAAATGGTCGCCTTGCTCCTGTTACAGAGATAAACGTGGCTGTTGGGCCATCCCAGTAATAAATTATAGAGAATACAGCCCTTCTGAAGTAATCTGCTTGCACCTTTCTGGTTTTTCTCCCATGACTACTGCTACAACACTGGAAAGTAATGAAACTGGTAGAAATCACTGTTTTCTGTACTTGTCTCTCTTTTTTTTTTTTTTTATTAGACTGCGTAAAACTTGGAGGTTTTTATAGCATCAGAACCATCTTGTTTATAAATGGGGTCTATCACATGTGAGGTGATTATGCTTTGGATTTCAGAATTTGGGAAAAGCTGCACTAGACCCTACAGTACTTTTACAGCAGTAGTTTGCCAACAAGTTCCCCATCCCAGTACCCACTAAAGGCTAGACATGTTTTACAAGAGACATTTCAATATTTTGCAGTCAAACTGCCTTATTGAAAATGTATGTTGACTCAACATTTTTTTATTAATAATCTATGTATTTTTCTTGCTCCTAGAAGGGATTATTTGCAGATGTTAACATGTTTATTTTTCCTGAAATCTTCAAAGAGCTGGCTTTGGGGTTTGTATTCATTTTTTTGAACCTGAAGTTCCATGGCTAATTCCGTGAACATGGTTGCCACAACATGTACTCCAGTTTTAGCTGCCTGTTTTCTTTTAACGTTTTCAGTAATAGAGCACCTCCACCTTATAGAAGTGTCCTCCTTAGATCTTTTGTAACCTGAAATGTATCCCATCAGAGACCACTTCTCCACCCTCTTATGCCTCTAGAAACGTGCTGTCCATGTTATAAATATCAATAAAGCTGGAAGGAAGTAACATCAGAATCTCCAAGACAACACACAAAGGTACAACAAATCAAAGACAAAACAGTGGTGGTTCAATTAGACTTTTAAATAGGATATTAAAATTAGGTTTGTAGTTAAATACCATTGTCTCTCTGAATTTGGCAGGGAAATCGTTAACCAAATGATGTTAAATTTGCACAGATTGTTGACTAAATGAGTAAGACTTGCTTTAGATGGCAGCAAACCAGCCAAGAAACACACATACAAAGACTTGCTAGCAGTGCACATGAACAAATATCTTACAGGAGGATAAGAGTATTTTTTTTTAAGGATCAGTTACAGAACAGCTACTATTACCATTATCTAGTCCTCCATATGGAGTAACCCTCTTAGAGTCAGTACAGGTGGGGAGTTAGGGGGTATGGACACATGTTCCTGTGTAAGAATATCATGTTTCTTGCTTGTTTGCAGAATGGGTACTGTTAGCTGTGTTGGTATTAATCAAAGTTTGTAGCTATACATTCAAGGCATCCAAAAGCTGCATAACTTTAAATATTCGCTTGCCTTGTTATTTTGGTATATTTTTTGTATGTGCTTCCTAGGATACATCTACAGAAATTGAGGTGGCTGGAAGCACAAGTATGAACAATGCAAGGATTTTTCTGAAAAAACTGTATCATCTAAACAGAACATTTACAGCTCAATTTATGATTTGGCTTTAGCTACTGCTAGCAATAAATTTTCAGAATATATTTATAAGCTGAGCTGTGAGTTCTTACTCCTAATGAAAAATTTGTTTTCTAAAATCCACCAACTCCTGGATAGTCATCACCTGGAGTAATAGTTTAATACACAGTAAGTGTGTGTGAAAAAGCCAGAATAAACAACATCAAGGTATAACCTTTTTTCCAAAGGTGAAATGTAATTTTCATTAAGACTTAAAAGTAGGATTATTTGTTATCATGTTTTTATTGGTACTAATTTGATTAACGTTGTACTGAAGGCAGGGGAAAAGAAGGTCTTTCATCAGCAGGTGCAGCCTACAACTGAAATGAGATCCTGGTTCTTGTCTCAGCATATCTGGTTGTTACTTACAGGGTAGTCCCAATCCAGGTCATCCTTTCCCAGTCCAAACAGGAAAATTGTAATCAGACCCTCTAGAGTTTACAAATCAGCTACATCACTGCTAATACGTCAAACAGCTCAGGATGGCAAGGGACACGGCAGAATTCCATCCTTCTTGGAGTTGTTTGACCCTTCTGCCCACTGGGAACCATCACTGTCCCACACTGTTCTCCAAACCCCCACTTGCAAGAGTGGAGGGTGGTGTGGCAAAAGCAACCTCACAATTAAACAATATCAGCAACTGTGGGTGCATGAATATTCCCTGGTGTAGTCGTGGCTGAAATAGGCAGGAGTGGGAGATGGTGATGACAGATAAGCATCAGTTCAAGTTCAGACCTGAAATAAGGGGCCTTGGTGGGTGGACTGATGAACATACTTGTAAACAGTGATCCATGGGGCAACAGTTTTCATGTGGGAACTAGAAATTCAAAAAAGAAATGTCAACTAAAGCTAAAGTTGGCTGAGTGGAGGGGAAGGAGGGCAGTCCAAGTAGCTGAAGGCCAGGGTTGGAGGTGGGTGGGATATGCAGCACAGAACCACATTTAAAATAACAAGGTAATTCTCAGAAGTGATTTCCCCCAAGTATTTTGAGCAATGAAATAACCACACTGGTCAATGCCTATGATGTGATCTCATCCCCAGAAGTATAATTCCAGTTTCAAATACCCTCGTAAAGTGATTACATCATAGAGATGCTTCCAATTTTACAATTGAAAAAGACTCAAAGTACAACCTCTCTACCAGCATAGGCTAACGAAGCATATTGGAGAAAAGACCCTCCCCACTCATTAATAAAACTAACATAATGCCCCTAGAGGAATTAACAAACTGTGGGGCTGTACTTAAATTTGTGCAATATTGAAAGGCATTGATATTTCCACTCCAAGGACTACAGCACATCCACTTACAATACATAGGTTCACGAGCAATTCAATAAAGCAGTTCAACTCCAGTGAGTTCAGTGAAGAGCCAGCCATGGATTCAGCCTCCTGATTGTAAAATATTGTCTGTTATGGTGTGAATTATATGAAGTTTCAGATCCAAGTAAATATCAGACAACAGCAACTATATTCCATTTATTTCAGAGTTCACCTGTGGACTTTGCAAGAAGAAAAGACTTCTTTCTATCTGAACAATACTGGGATAATTGTAATATCTTAAAATTAAAAAGGAAGAAAAGGGGCAAATAAATTGCTAAATGGTGAGAAAGACAAACCATGCTGGAAAAATGACATACAATGGGCCAAATTTATTGAACAATGCACAATAATGTGAGGATATGATATTTATTTTCAGTGTTGAATATGCAGGATACATTTAATATGCTCAAGATGCATTATTCAATCTGCAGCAGCTGTCTTTGTGCAGAACATTGCAGAAGAATCAAAAGGAGGAACATACAGTGAAACAACCACACCAAGCACCTTGCTCTGCCCCTGCTAGCTGTCACAGCATTCCTTCCTTCTATTCAAATGCAGCACATAGCTGAGATTTTTCTGAAGAACAGTGTAAAGTATTTCACAGGAAAGGAAATACAAACAAAGGAGAGAAACCCATTTGTGTGAAATTATCTGTACCCACCAATATTTCCACAAGAAGAAACAACTATTTGTTGTTAAACTATCAGCTCAAAACTATGAAACATCAAGGATTTAAACCTAAGTGACTTGTTAGGTAAGTTCCCCAAGAAGCTGGATCCTTTTCAGAACTAGGTCTGCACTGACACCCTGCTTCTGGAAAGCTTCATTATTCATTTATGTTTTGCCTTCCTGGAACAGGAACGGATGTAAGCCTGAGCTGCTGTGACTTAGAAGAATAAACTGTTATCACACAGACCATAACATGTAGAAAAAAAGGGAAAAGATGCTGTTACTTCTGGTCATTGGGTCACTAAATCTGCTCTTGGTTGCAATCACTGCCTCTGAGGAGAAACAACATCCTTTCCAGTCCTTTATTTCTTTTAGTGCTCTCACAATGCCCTACCCATCTTTACAATTTTTTCCATTTCTGCCTTAATTTTATTAGCTTGACTCTGCCTCCTTTAGTCCCATTGGATGTGTATACTCCTTCCTGTCCCATTTCAAAGTGAGGAAACATGAACCAGTGGTCAGACTATGTCTCAGATTTTCCAGGTAGCTTTCTTCTGCTCCTGCCACCCTGCTGTTCTGTTGCACTCTGCTATATTTTATGCTCATCACCACTAAGGCTGTTGTTAAACTGAAATGCAATGCTTGTTTACAGGGAGACATACAGGAAAATTATGTACAGATTAATCAAAGCAATGCTTGTTTACAGGGAGACATGGGGGGAAATTAGACACAGATTGGCCAAAGCAACAGAGATGTACTTCTGGAGGCAGCCGTGCAGATGCGGCAGCTCCCAATGGCTCCCAGCTGGTGGTCAGAAATAATCATCCTGCCCAAGGAAAATGTGATGTGAAGTCTGTTTAACACATTTAAAGGCAGATCAGATGGGTTGTCTCACCTTCAGGAAAGTGTCACCCTTTCCAGAGCATCTGATTTAGCGTACACAAACACAAGAGTTTCCAAACCTAACTCTAAACTGGAAGGTGAAAGTTGAGGGCCCACACATGGAGAGGGGCTGGAGCCTCCCCAAAGACCTGGATGTGCAGATAGGAGTTGGACCCCTGAAAGGCAACAGGTATTAAGCAGGTATAAGGTAATTGATGTTTATAGCTGAATCAGGCTACCACTGGACCATAGCTGGTGGGATGAACTTATTAACCCCTTCTTCAGTGACATGAACTTACTGTGAAGGCTTCTGTTGTTCTCCATGGCAACCATGTGTTAATGCATGCCAGGTTTGGGTTTGTTTTTTTTTTCAGAGGCGAGTACAACAGAAGCCTCTTTGCTTCTTTTGCTCTGTGTTGGAAGGAATCTTGAAGAAGAGTAAGACCCTGACCTCTGAGGAAACAACAGAGCATAGTGGGGTACAGAAAAAGAGATTTTTCTGGATGCAAGGTTGCTCTGGAGCTTGAGGGACTCAGCAAAGGAGGAGGGAACCAGGAGCACTAAGATAGACCTCTGAGAAGTGTGGGGAAGATAGTTTCAACAGAGATCATAGAAAGAAAGAATTTTGGTAGAGTAACTAAAACAAACTGCAAATTTTGTCACAACCCAGAACAATACTGGGTTGCTGATACTCAGAACAATCCTGTCAGAATGTCCCTGTCTTGCCAGGACACAATGCAGGAGAAAGTTAATTTACAAATTCTCAAGTTACTGCATTTCCTGCTAGACTTCCTCCATAGTAAGTTTATTCTTTTAGCTATTACTCAAATAAAACCTAGTTTCCAAGTTTAAAAAGTGCTTTTAGTATTTTGAGCTGCTTGCTGCAAGGTTGCACAGGCTGCAAAGCTCTGGTGACCCTGTGGTAGTTTCAACCCTGAGTGACTTTGGATTGGATTTAGAAGTGCACTCAAACATTTTGTCTGGCAGATGAAGAGCAGCAGAGAGCCGAGGGAGTGTTCATCTTTGTCTGTCAGACCTGCCTGCGATGTCTCTGTGACCTAAATTGCTTTCAAGTTCTGTGTGAACTTCCTCATTCAGCTTGCTGGCTTCCCACTATCCACATGGTCCAAGTAAATTAGATGAGTAATGTCACATCTGGTCTAATGTTGAACTTGTGTATCCATGCACTAATTTAGTGTTTAGAATGTTAACTAATCCTCTGGGTTTGGGGTGTTTTTTTTGTTTTGTTGTGGTGTTTTTGTTTTAATTTGGTTAGTTTTTATTAATTACTTTGTAGTTTCAGTTATTGTGGGCAAAAGCAAAAACAAGGAGAAGTTTGATTTCTTTTCATGTATCAATGGACACTTTAGAAGTGGCAATTTTGTTTTCAGCTCTATCAGAACCAATACGAATGAAATCATGATTCTGCAGCATTTTTACTGATTTCTAATGAAGTTCATCTGGTGCATTTATACAGAGCCACAGAAAATGGACATTTCATCCTTCATTGGGAGGAAAAAATTGCCGGGCTAATTTAGATTTGCTGAAGCTCTAGCATTTATGACACGCGAATGACTGACACAGTAAAAGGAGACAGCACAAAGTTTCACTGAGTTTGGACAGAAGGGCAGATTTATCCATGGGCATAACTCAAGGAAAGTTAAGAGAAGAGTCTGGCTTGGAGACTCCCAAGTGGATTTCTACAATTTATAGTTTACAAATCCACCCTAATCCTTGTCCTTCCTATCTGTTATGGGCTACTCGCAGGCAATAAGTATCTGTCACATTGCCAAAGAACAGTTGTTTATCTAGTTTTAAGTGAGTATGGGAGCCCATTTGTTTGTTTTCACAGGAGGTATGATGGATGCAATTACAGGGGCAATAATATGCATGGTTACAGCATAACTGCTCTGCGGATCAGACAACAGCAAAACCATCCATCTTCCACACATGCAACCATCACAGCTCTTACCTTCAGCTGAATGAGATCTCTCCAAAAATGTGCAGAACCTTTTCAAAAGTTGGGGGTAAAACCAAATCAAATCATTCCCCCAGGTGCCTGTGGTATTAGCATGGCAGGAAGGGAGACTCAATTTCTACATAACTAGGGCATGATTTATGTCTGGGGAACCCTCTCAGCTTCCCCATTGTCTCTGCTTGGACACAAACATTGTCAATACTGGGTCCCTGACTGGGTGGAGGATGCTGCTCTCGTCCATCATGACGAGACTCAATATTTAAGCAATCAGAGCTGGTCCTTCTGAATCAAGCAACAAACTGGTTTTGATTTCTGTACACTCACTGTATACACAGAAGATGAATTTCCCCCATGTATCTCTCTCCCCTATAAGATGTACTCTACTGGGCACTCTTTCACTACAAGTGTGCAAATCCTAATTTGTCTTGTCTTCATTGATATATTCTCTCTCCCAGCACTTTTAGGGCCTGCAACCTTTTCTTCTGTCTATACTCTGTCATTTGATTTATTCCCCAATTTGATTTCATCTCTGATTTAATAGCTCTCTTGCTTGCACCTGCCCTTTTATTTTGTTATTATTTTTTCTCACTTCTTTACTATATGACCTTTCCTAGACCTTATTTAAAAGATGTATATTGCCCTTTCTATTGCTATATTGTTCTTTTTGGCCTTTTTCCCCAGCCCCTCTTTGACCTCATAGTTCACTCAAAGGGGGAAGGGGTGAATGGAAAGTAATGGTAAGACAAAGCTGACACTGATTTGGCCCACTAGACTCGAAAAAGAGATGAAATTTGTTTGGACAAAATCTGAGAAGCTGTGAGAGGCCACAAAATCCTAGGATCCTAGCCCAGGAATATTGCAGTGTGCATATTTATAATCACCTTTGCATTCTTTTTATATTATCTGATCAACTTCTAAGGGTTTTTTGAGTCACACTGTACTACATAATACCATATATTAAAGACTGAAAACATAAAACTTAATGCAGGAAATAAGGATAGATGTCAGGATTTGACCCACTGTTGAAAGGATTTTTGCAATCAAAAGTAAGCTTCACGCTGAAGACATCCCACCCCATTTAGAAAATTCCTGTTCTCAGTGTTAGCCCCACTAAGGCAGCAGAGCAGCATGAATGGAGCAGCCTGTCACAGACAAGAACAGCATTGTACACAGACAGAACTGGGAAAAACTTCTGTTACTGTGATAGATTTGTGTGGTAACAACCAAGGATGATAAATTTCAGAAGTTGGTCAGGGTTAAACTGGTAAATCATGCAATCAGTTATGGGTTAAATATTAACAGAAGATATTCTCCAAAAAAAAAAAAGACAAAGTTGATTACATTCTTTCAAATGACTCCCAGATGTTAAAAAGCGCTTTCCAATGAAAATAGTTATATAATCTACAAACCTGAACACCATGTTAAAGGAATGGTAGTGAAAATTACTGAGTTAACAATTTAGGCCCATGGCCATTTTGTCTCTCTAAAGTCATACAAGAAAACTTCACATGTACTGAGAGCTGTTGAAGTGAAAAATTCTGAATTTAACAGATTTCATACTTAGTGCATTAACTAGAATCTTTTCACTGTAGGCTAAAATGCCATCATTTTTGCACTCTTTGTGACACTGTGATTTATTTATAGGATGTGTTTCCTTTTTCTATGGCTGGCAGTGCATGCGTTGGAACTGTGGAGCAGGCTCTCAAAGCCATTTAACTCTGTAACTGCAAATACCAGTGACAATGAGGAAATACCCCTTAACTGCATAATGCTGTAGAGCAGCTTTTCCCTGTTTGATATTCCCTTTTGGTTCATTACTTTTTGTTTTTCTTTGAAGGGCCCAAAACCAGTCAGTTTACCAGTTCCTCCTTCGTAGTCTAAATACCACATATAAACTTTTAAACTAAAAATAACATTTGGACTCTTTTTACTTAGCTTCTATAATTTAGAATTCTTGAGATGCTACTCCTAGTTTAGTCCTTGCTTCTTTGGTCTTCTGGTTTTTTTTCCAAATCAGAGATGATATTCTCATCTAATATCAGGCCAGGATTTTCAGAAAAATATCAAATGAATGGAGCTTCTGAGAACTGGTATTATCACAACACCCTCGAAATGGAATTAAAATACACTCACTGTCATTCAGTAGCTTCCGTATTAAAGCTGTGAGAATTACTTCTGAATTGTTGGTTAACTGATTAATAGACACATAGGTAAATGTTTGTCCAACGGTTGTCCCTGATTACTTTTCCTTTTCTTTCTTTTTTTTTTTTTTGTAACAGTTATATGAATTTCTGAGTTACTACTCAATAATGAACCTTGCTGGCAAATGTACTTTTTAATTAGTTGTCTGAGATACACATAAAGATCACATCCTGGATGAGGACCCCACTCTGTGGCTGAGCATATGCAAAGCTGTGATGGATGCTCAAAACTGTTATGGGAAGAAGGAAGGGATTTGACTTCCAAAATCAGTTATAAATTATTTGCAGAAAGTAATGGTCCCATCAGTAGGGGAGACCAGATTTCAAACACAAGTCAGTCATGAGGCGAGAACACCACCAATGGTTTTTCACCTCTAAATATATCCTATTGTGTTTTTTGTCTTTGTAGATCACCCTTGATAATATTGTTGCAATCGTTTTTAATGCCAAGAATAAGCCAAGAAAAGATAGAGTAATACAAACTGTGATTTATAAAGATTAGGTTGCTCTTCTCAGAAGTAGTTTGCTAAGAGAGCATGCATCTTTTGAATATTTCATACTGACCATGGGGTAGATCATCTAACTTCAAACATCAAAAACTTAACCATCAAGATCAATGCCATTGACCTTGTGACAACTTTACAGTACTGGGCTAAAACAGCTGACATGAGACAACAATACATTGGACTTGGCTTTGGTGTCTAGGACGCCTCAGATCTTTGGGGATCCTTGAATTATAGGAGTCTCCTTCTTGAGGTGCTTTGAAAGGCACCTATGATTAATGGAGGCATTTTTTATTCTTACATTAGGGAAAATGACCTAAAATCCCAGCTGTAGTTACAGAGAAGAGCTCCATGAGTGCCTGGAGCTTCAAAGGCCATGGGGCTGTCCCCAAGGCCAGGGGTCTCTGAAGTCACTGGAAGGTTACTGGAGAAGTGCTTTCCAAGTGGGGCCTGAGAGCCCTGTGGAGAAATTCTCACTAGCTAAAAATCCCACCAACTTCAACTTGCAATGAGAAACAACTTTTGTTCTAACTGATGCATTCAAATGAACAGATAAATTACTGACACTGCTTTTGAAGTGGTATCATCCTCACCAATCTGAAAAATTCTGTTAGCTACCTGACAGAACACCTTATATTTTTCATTAAATGCTGACAAATATATTTTCTAACTGAGATCAAAATGGCGTTATTTTCCCTTGAGTGCACTAATGTTTTATTTATATATATTTATTTTTTAAAAATCTCTCTGATATTTACGGAGTTTATGAGTTTTGCTTTGGGTTTGTTTTTTTCTTAGTAAAGGTTTCTTTTAATCAAATGTGAGTATTAACTATTTATTAGCTATGGTCAAAAATAAACTTTCAGATCTGGAGGGCAAACACATTGTAAAGCTCCCACAGTTTAATCCTGGATTATGCAAACACTCAAACACTGGGAAGCTCATTTAAGTGAGAGGAGCAGTGGGCCTGGGAGGGCTTGGGGCAGCTCCATTCCCAGGCACCTGCAAAGCTGGATCTGTGCTTAGGCGATCAGTGCCCAACCTTTTGCAGATCAAGAGCCAAGAAATAAAACACAAAAAGAGCCTTGGTTCCAGCACTGGCACAAGTGCTGGATCTTTGTGCCAGAATGAGAAATCTCTGCCTCAGGTATTTCCAGTGCTGTCCATCTTTGTCTTCCGTTAGATGCATTCTCTCCCCCAGCTCAGATCCCCACTCCTCTTGCCCCAGCATCCCTCCATGCTGTGTATTTGCCAGCTAGAATGGCAGGTTTTGACACCGTGCTCTTACCAAGGAGCCACAAAGATGTCTGGGAACCCAAATTGCTGCACTTCCAGATATAACTGGTGTATGCCTGTGTTGAAAAACTTGCTGTGCTTCAGAAAAGGAGGCTTCGTCAACCAGTCATGCCTTCAGTCTTCACATCTTTGAAAACATCTGAAAAAAGGTGTGATTGGTCATGGCTATGGAGGCCTTCTATCTAATTAGATGTTTCACTAGAGTGCTTTATTTTTAAAACAAGAAAGAATTTTTTCTTACCATAATTTTTAAAGGATCTTAGAGGTACTGGTGATAAAATGTTTACTTTCAAATGGACAAAACTGTTGAAGAGTATATTGTTCATAGTTGCCAAAAGCAATACAGAAAAAGAAAGCAGAGTGACATTCTCCTTAAATGCATGCTGAAGTGAAAAATAAACTTTCAGTGATCCAGACTGTAGAAATGGAAGATGAGAGACTGCCGTTGAAAAAAGTGTTCTATTAAATTAAGATGCTACTAGATGTCATTGTGACTCTGTGGGTAGCATGTCTGTCTCACAGCCAACTACTTGTGGGTTCAAGTCCCATACTGGGACTTTGGCTCCCATCCAGTGTACTGCAGTAATAAGCAGCGTGTGGCACTTTTAGAGGTGTCATCCTTCAGAGGAAATGTTAAACCTACTGTCCTTCTGCCAGCTCTCCAGTTGGAAATTAAAGATCCCAAGTACCCTTTGAATACAGTGAGTAATAACCTTGGGGCCCTGGCCAAGATTCCCTCTCTCAATAAAAGAATTTGTAATTCACAGGGCATATTTCACAAAATAGCAGAAGTTATAGAAAGCAATGGAAAAGCCTCATTGAAATTGCTATGGTTCCTTCATGTATTTTTTAACATAGCAAGTTGCCTAATTGATTAAGATTCAATGGCATCTTTAAGCAGCTGCCATAAATTGCCCATGCAGGGACATTCAAAAGAACAAAGAACAACTTCCACTACACATCTTTGAGAAACAGCTAACTCCCATAGACACCTTTGAAAAACTCAGTCCAGGTTCAGGAAAGGTCCTTGAAAAATGTTTAACAAGACTCCATTTCATTACAAACCTTTAGTGCAGAGCACCCCAGCAACATTCATGGCCTGTTAAGTGGGAAGATGCAGAAGAGTCTCCCAGCAGCCTCATGTGCTGTTCTGCTAAGTACCAAGAGCTGATACACTCATGTTTCCAAAGGTATTCTTGCACTGGAGACTGTTAACCTGGCCAGCTGGTATTTGCATGCCATTAAACATGCTTTTGAGACATTTTCCACATGGCAGGAATCACAGCAAAGTTATTTAATGGCAATGGGCAAATGTCCTCCCAGTGACATATGTATATAATTGTGGAAGATGTTTCTAGCTTCCCTCGTGTGGGTTGGGTGAAGCAGAACACACATGCTCTGAGCTAAATCCTCTATCTCCCACTGGCCCTGGGCAGGTAATCTGAAATACTGTAGTTTACATGTCAGGAAACTGAAAACTGTTTGAGAAAAGCTGGAATTACATCTCATAAGCTGACCACGCCTTTTGTCTCCAACCTGGTTGCCTCTTGGCACCTCCACTTTGGGGACTTCTTCACCCTTGTGGTGTGTCCCCTGGATGAGCAGAGCAGCTAGGGGATGGAGGACCCCAGTAACATGATTTCTGCTGACGAATCCTTAGAGTAGACATGAGCTAATCACACTGAAGGGTAAGAGCTTTCACCTGCTCCTCTCTCCCCTGTTTACTAAATGCAATAGGCTCCAGGCCCACATAACGGCTTGGCAATGTCACTTCTGGTGAGTCACATGCCCCGGGAAACTAAAGTTTAGCAGGCTGCTTTTCAGGCACCCTAAGCTTACTGGCAGTGAACAGGGATAAAGTACATCTAGATAACATTTCATCTCTGGGAGATCTTTCACGTAAGAGAGATCAGAGGAATTTTTTTCTCTTGACAGCTGAGGAAACAGGAGTGCCTTGTGCAGATGTGGACCTCAGACAAAGGAATTCAACCCTTCCATACCAAAATCCCCCTTATTTCAGGCAAGGGTATCCTGCCTACGCAGCATGAGGAAGGCTGAGGCTGCCAGAACACAGCAGCCTGCAATGCTGCATAGAATCTCCTTCATGGACTTCATCTTTAATAATTTTTACTACTTTATAAACACAGAATGTACCACGAATACCCAAAAACTTAGGTATGTTATAGAGAAACCTCTGTAGTGTCAGAATCCTCTGATTTAGTTTTAGTTTTTGTGGCACATATCCCTCATGCAGACAACAAAATGAGCTCCCCTGACAGTGTCCAGGTGCAGTAGCAGTCCCACGAGTACCGCTTAGACGCGTGCCAAAGATTTCCCATCACTGCCCGCTCACTTCCATGATTACATTTTTAATGCAGTTTTATTGGATGGGTTGTTGTGGTTTCTTGCTCCTGAATAGGTTTCCCCTCTCTCTGCTCACTAGCCTCTGAAGAAAATAAACGTTAGGAAAAGAAAATGGCTTCTGTCTCTCTTATACCTTTCTCATTTCGGTTCTGCTCTTCGTTTCTCATAGTTCCAATCTCAAGTGCTCTTCTGAACTCCTCACTTCAGTGACCGCCTTTCTTAATTTAATCTGGACAAAGCATCGAGTTCATTTAAAGTCATAAAGCTTGATTTGCTGTGTGCTCTTGGCAAATGTGAATAAGCTCCCTGGCTCCTTTTAATCAGCTATCATAATAATTTCTTTTTTTTTTAAAGCTGCAGCAATTAGGTCACCAAAGCAAGTAGTCTCTTGTGTTCTATTGAGAACAAATCCGTCCTTCTCTGACTTGCTGCATAATTTAATTATTAAAGCTTGATATAATTTTGGTTTCCATGTAAGGCAACCCCATAAGAGCAATTATATCCTTTCGAAGGCAAGGTTACTACTCCTAGAACCAGTGCTCAGAGGGCCTGGTACCCTGCTGTATATGGTAACATTACTACTTCCTACCACTCACATTGCAACATTTGTCTACCTACCCAGCCAACAATAGCACTCTGCTGGCTTCCTCCCCATGAATCTGCACTGAACTAGCATGTGCAGGATCTGGTATCAATTAGTTAATAATTTAGCCATGGTTTGAAGATGTAAAACAGCTGCTAAAAGCTAAGCCTTATTATTATGTTAACGAAATTTTTTCTTTTACATTTTTTTTTCTTCAGAAAATATTACTGTATTATTAATTGTGTTTAGCACCTCCTAGTTCTGACATTTAAATATCTAGAATGTTGTGGCATAATTACATTGTCTTGTATCACAACACCCAAGATGTTCATTTCGGTATGAAAATTTGCATAGCTAAATTTTGTTTTAAGAACTGTGACTGTTTCTGTTCATTGCTTTCCAAAAGACGAGAAAATAGTGTGGTATAACATTTTACTCATCTGACTGGAGAAGCTTTCCAGATTAAACTATTTATGAAGTTTGGAAAAGAGTTTCAGCCACTGGGTTGATTTTAATTTTCAAATTGTTTTTCCTGATTCCCTCTCAGTCCCCCCATCCCCCCAGGTGTATCAGATACTTCTGGTGCATTTGGGAAAAATCTCTCCTGAGTCACATGTTTTGAGAATCTGATTGGCATTCTAAGCAAGCTGCTGGGCGGAATTAGAAATCCTGTGTTTCAAGAAAGACTTGTAGTACCCACATGTAGCTGGAAATCTAAGAGACACAAGAGCAGAGTTCAGTAAATGGTGCCAAATGTTGTTGGTCAGAAGAACAAAGTACCTTCACACTCACCTTAATACACTGTGCAAATTGCTCAAACACAAACACATTTTGTCTGACTCACGCAGACAGAACAAGATTCAACTGCAGCACGCTGAGAATAGTGGGGCCTCGCCACCGAGTAAGCTTGTGTGGGTATTGCACTGCACGTGATAATCAATAGCAATTATTCTAAAACATGAATTAGAACAACTGTACCATCTTACTAAAATGTTGATTTCCACTTTTTTGCAGGACTGAAAGATGCAACTGAAACAATTTGAACTTGGAGAAGTTATTCTGCTCCAACTATAGAAGCTTGCTTAAAGGCTAAGATGACATGCAGCATGGTCTTTTGAATTTAAATTCCAATAAACTTCACTAAAGAAACTTAAAATGATCTGTCTCATAAACTTCACAGCCTTTCTAGACTGAATGTATCAAAATTCTTCTAGTGTGATCAATCATTAAATACCTTCAAGCCTGTCAGAAACACACCATTTATGTAACAACACTTCAGTTCCTTCTGGAACAACTAATTAAATGTCCCTTTTACATATTTGCCTTGTCCTGCCTGTAGCTATTAGGACACATCATGCATTTTTAGTCAGTGTGAGGGCACTGGAGTTAGCTTCCTGGAATTCCATCAGGATAAAAATAAAGTTGTTCTTAATATGTGACACGTCATTCAGTATGGCTTGTTCCAGACACTCTGGGAGAGGAAAATAATGCATGCTTTGTCACTTGGGGCTATGTTGTGCCATGTGGAACTATTTTAGTGCTCTGTGGTTTTGATGGGGACAGCAGCTAATGCCGTTCTGAGGTATCAACACTGAAGGAGCATGACTAATGTGCAAATCATACACAAAACCTGTGAGCTAGCTTGTGCAGAAAACAAGGATCTTCACAAGCCTTCCTGCCACAACCAGGTGAAACTGTTCTGCTCTGCCATATCCAGGAACAGCTGAGCAGGTAGAGCAAAGTGGAGCTCTCTGCCTTTGTTCACAATCCAGGAGGTCCAAAGAGTTCCACTGGGAAGCACAGACTCAGCCTTGAGCTCAAATCCTGGCAAAGGCAGCATTTTCTGCCATGCCTGTCAGTGTGACAGAGCTGGGCATGCTCTCCAGAAACACCTGGGGAGCTTTCTGGGGAACAAAGCTTCTCTTGAGCAATCAGGCAGCAATAGCTGGTGATGTCCTCTAGCTGGTGGCCAGTTAGAAGTCAGTGGTGAACTGGGTCTTTAGCACAACCCCCAACAAGACAGCATGAGCCAGCAATGTGCTCTTGCAGCAAAGGAGGCTAATGGTATCCCGGGCTGCATTGGGCAAAGTGTGACCAGCAGGTTGGGAAGGTGATCCTTCCTCTTGTTTCAGTACAGATGAGGTCACAGTTTGAGTATTGTGTCCAGTTCTGGGCTCCACAGCACAAGAGACATGAGCATAATGGAGAGAAAGAAGAGTGACTCAGGAAGGAAAAAGAAGCTGAGCTGCCCAGGTTCCTTCAACTGCTAACATGAAACCGAGTAAAATCAGCTAAGTTTGTGCATACCAGGGATGTTAATCAACAGATAGATAAAGCCAAATCACAGTGAGACTTATCTAACAGTATATAATATTCTGCATCCTTTATTGTTTTATTTGTATCTGTCTTGGTATTCCCTTTAGGACTTCTTCCTTTCCCTAAGGCTTCTTCCATCTGCCAGGGGCTCTGCACAGCCTTCTCAGGCTCCTTACAGTGAGTGCCACCACATCCTGCCATGAACCTGCCACTCTCCTTCAGTGTCAGCAGCAAGAGCTCCAGCCAGCAGGTGTCAAGGATATTTGACCTCTCATCCAGTCCATGTATCAATTTTGCTTCAAGCTCATTCTCCAGTCTGTGCTGGAACTTCAAAGCCACAGTCTGGTGCACTGCATTGATTTTGCCTCCAGAGACTATGAGAATATTTGCTTTCTCTGGGAATACTTTTTTTTTAATGTGACAGAAAATCAGACATAGACATATATAAACAAAGAGCTTTGAAAGAACATCTGGGACAGCAAGTGTCCAACAGAGACATATCCTGGCCTATTTCCACTCTTTTGCCACTTGAAACTCATCCCTAGAGCCATAAACAAAGTAAAGAACAAGAACATCAACGTTTTTCAAGAAACTCTCATCCTGCATCTCAAAGTAATTGCTACATGCCTTTGCCTGCAACCTTATTTTGTGCAGAACCTTCATTTGCCCTTAGACATCAAACACTCCCCAACTTTGAAGAAGTTTGAATACAGATCTGGTCTTTGCAGTCGAAGCACACCTCTAGCATAATGATGAAAAAAGAAGGAATGTATTGAAGCAGAACACAGACAAACTTCTTCCAGAAGTGACTCTAATCAAGCAGCTGCTTCCAGCATGAGGTCATGTCAAAATGTTCCTCGACATGGTGAATACAGTTCTGACGTGATTTTTTGAAAAGACTGACTATATTAAGCTCATAACACTACTAGATCCCTACACTGGCCCCTTCAGGCAAGCACAAGTGTGTTAAGATGCTGGTTTATTCCATAGACACAGTTAGAGGATAATACTGTTATTCAGTTATTTCTGCCTCACCATGGGAAAGCAAATTGTAACGAGTTATATATAGAAGAGGCAGATCCAGTTTTTTTTTCCTTGTACAGTAAATCAACTATACACTTTGCATTCCAGTAGTTGCCCAAAGCAGTTTTAATATACTGCTTGGTAGGTTTTAAAGGAATATATCTGGCATTTGAACATTGAACATGTTGGAAAAGTGTTGTTCTGGTGGTATTGTTATCCAGACTTCTTAATCACAGGTTGGAAACTCAACGGTTTAGGCAGTGCTATAAATATATAACAAAGAAGATGGCACAGCACAAACATGAATAGTATTTTACATGAAAATGCATGATGCAGAGTTGAATGATACACCAACATTCTTCTCCATTGTGATCTATCTGTTATAACCTACCTTAGTTCCTAAGGCTGAAGCATTTGGCTATAAAAGGTCAGGGGTGTCCTTGAGATAAGAATCTGAAATATATATGGGAGTAAAGCTCAGTGGAAGGAGAAAGGGGACCCTTCTGAGGTTGATTTGCGCGAGTTCTCTTCTTACAACAGGAATTCTTAAAGAGCATCTGATTTTTATCATGTCTGGGGCACAAGAGCAGGAGCAATGGGACTAATTATAATGGCAACAGCTATGATAACAATATGATGAGAACAATGCAAGAAAAAGATAAGCAATTTTTGTTCAGCAAGTGAGTTTCACTTTAAAAGAAGCTTGTTTAAACTCTTGGGCAATGAGAGAAGGTGATTACTGGTGTACTTCAAATGTTTTCTGTCATCATATTTTTTCAACAATGCAAAGCTTCTAGCATTATAGGTGAAGAATTATCTAGTGAAAAAAATTTCTGTTATCTAACCCAAGCCCTTATACTTGTCAGGTCTTCTCACAAGTTCTTGTCCCCCTTCAGCTGGAACTAGTTATGGTATGCATCAGAGTATTTTCCTCCATGTGCCTGGTGTTTCTCAGATGTAATTTAACTAGTGGTCACTCAAAATCAGCCATGTATCTGTCTGAACAGAGTATAGAATTTTGTCCTTCCAATATTCCCAAAGATATTCTTGTCTATAGCCAGGCGAGGCAGGTAGGTGCTGTAATTATGCTTTCAGAGGACAACACTATCATATTTACTCTCATCTTTTTCTCATCCTTTGATAACTTTTTATGATTGCTCTCTGGCTTTTGGCTTGCAGCCATTTCCCATCCCAAAGGCAATGACAGTCACAAATAGAAAGAAAAAAGGAAAAGATGACAGGAAGAAAACAGTCAAGTAAAACAGAAAGACATTCTGGAGGGTAGGAGTGAAGGTTTAAAAGAAAAATTTAACACACAGCAGAACAAAATAAAATGCCTAAGACACACTGGTTTGAAGATAAATGCAAAACCTTTCCTTTAGACACTTAACAAGTACAGTGAGACAGTAACAGAAAAAGAAGAAAGGAGAAGGACAGCAATGGAGAAATTGTGTTACATTGTCACAGGCTTTTCTCACAGCACATTCTGAATGCACACTTTAAGGGTGGCTGGTTGCGATTCATAAAATAAATATTAAAAAAAATATCCATTTCTGAGTGGAGAGAGTAAGAAAATGTCTCAACCTAAAGTCTCTTAGGAGACATATCTCAGCCACAGCATGTTTTCTGAAAATATAAAGGGTTGTTTGACAGAAATTTTGAAATACATTTTTTTAATCAACGAAAACAAGTTGATTTAAAACATTTTTTTTCTTAAAATGCTTATACCAGTTATAAAGTATGGAGTGAAAATCAGAAAGTGCCACGTATTCTAAGCCAAACATCTCAAAACCTGAAGGAGAACCTGGCCTTTTGCTTATGCCAAGCTGGGATGGGTGAGGAGCTTCTTTCATACCACATTTTTAGTATCCTCTAGGTTCACCTGATTTCGGACAGGAACAGTTTTGAAATCATGAAAGCTTTTACAAGACATGAGAAATGTTTCCTGTCCAGCTCTAGCATGAAGATTATTATATCACCAAATAAAATGATCTATAATGGTTAAATAGCTTCGTTAGTTCAGTTTATTATTGTGTAAGTTGCAGAAATGGCATGGAACTCAAATATGCAATGGTGGCAATTCCATTACCTACTTTCCAGCACAACATATGTTTTCAATTTAAGCAAATTTTACCATTTCCCAACTGCAAATTGGATGACATACAACAAAAACTGTGTTTTAACAGCTTTAGCATTTTATAGACATTACAGCCAAGCACCAATCCTTTACCTTAGGAAAAATTAAGAATTACAAAGAGCTTGCTATAAAAACACCTAATCACCAGCACCCAGCTGGAAGCTGTATGGCCTACTGCATAGTAAGCTCTACTAAGACACAGAACACACGAACTCCTGGCCTTGAAAAATATGCTTTTCCCTCTTTGTTTCCATGTCTATAAAATGAGGCAAAATACTTATCTGCTGTGTAATTGAGTGCTTTAGAAAAAAGAGCTTGATGTTTTTTGCAAAGTGGAGGTCACTTGATATTGCTAGCAGCATGATTAATAATAATGCAACATAGTAAATGCACTAGAAAATATTTAAGCAAGCTTCAGTGAATCAACTCAAAACTTCTAGTTTTGGGGATCTATTTCCATTAGATTTTTAGTTCAAATAAAGCACGACGAAAGATTTTGTTCATAGCAAAAATGTTCCAGTAGATTGAGACTTTAGTTACAAAACCATCTACATCTTCCTTAGCCAAAGTATGTTTTCCAAGCTCTGTTAAGATAAGGCCTGACATTTTTATGTACTTTTGGAGCTCATCTCTAGTAAACTGGCGTAATATAGTCACAGAATCATACAGAACAGGTGAGGTTGAAAGGCACCACAGTGGGTCTTCTGGTCCAATCTCCCTACTCAAGCAGGGCCATCCCAGGGAACAGGACTATGTCCAGATGGTTCTTGAAAATATCCAGTGAGGGAGACTCCACAGCCTCTCAGTCACTCAAACAGTAAAGAAATTCTTCCTCATATTCAGGGGTCTCATATCCCATTGCCTCCTGTCCACTTGCTTGGCACTACCAAGAAGAGCCTGGCTCCATCCTCTGACACCCTCCCTCCAGAAAATGATAGATAGTGAGGAGGTCCCCTCTCAGTCATCTCTTCTTGAGGCTGAACAGACCCAACTCTCGCAGTCTACCCTTGTCAGAGAGATGCTCTGTCCCTTAATCATTTTCATTGCCTTCCGCTAGACATTGGCAAAATGCTACCAATAAAAGAATGCCAAGATCTTTAACATTTTTGTAGCAGTACATAAATAAGCTGCATATTAAAATACTTATTGTGAAAGCCTGAAAAATCACTCCTTTATTCTAGATCATCTATAAAATCTGGGATCCACTTCAGTCTGTTGGACTTTTGCCATTGATTCGGCAGGGTACAGATTTTAGAATGGACTTTGAAACAATTGGATTAGAAACAGCTACTTTCCTGATTTTCCATATTTCACAGTGGAAGCTGAGAAAGGGCATTTTGAATATTGAAGTAATTTAAGCCAGTCAAGAAGGATGCAGTCGGTAAACTTGTTACTTTGCTAAAAGATTGACTGTCTGGAAAATGTTACAAAGCTGGACACTTATTATTTTTGCATTAGTTCTCAGAGGTCTGAGGCACAATGTGCGAAGTTAATCAAAGGTGTGTATGTGCACACTATAGTCAGCGTGGTACCAGTTTTCTGTTTATCACATGCACACGAACTCTTATAGCCATATGCTCATGTACACTTTGATACAGCAGAGTTTCATACAGCTTAAACTGATTGTAAGCTGACAATTGCACAGAAAAGAAAGAAACACAGAAAATATATGGGAGTGGTTTCTATACTTATTATCTGGACAATATTCTTCAACACTTTCATTGATGCATCTATCATACGTTTTTCTTAATACTTTGGACCTTAGTAGTATTTTTGTTTTGGTAGCGCCGATGGAACAAATCAATTCCTTTTCACTTTTGTATAATCTTCTTTTCTGCTTTCATTTTTCCCAAGACCAATATAAATACTCTCTTGTCCAGAAGGTCAATTCTGGGTACTGCCAGTTATGTGTCCAAAAGACCTTGTTTCTCTTTTTGCTTTCTCTCAAGACCACAGGGTTAGTATCTTCCTGTTTTTGTTAGGCTGCTTTCTGTTCATCTCCTCCTTCTGTACTCATAATCGAAGCAATGTTTATTTCCCATTCAGGAAATCTCCCCTTCTTCTCCTTTAGTCAAGGCCTGCCCCAAGGACAGTGATTTGGACAGTAGCATCTATTGTTTCAGCTGTCTTCTTGTAGGGAGGAGCTTAATTGCTTCTCCCACCTGCATGCCAGGGTTTGTGTACTCATCACCATGGCCCATGACTGTCCAGGGACCAAAAGCACTTCTGCTGCACTTAACCATATTTTGTTACCCTCTACCATATTACTACTTGACCCTGTGGGCTGAAGTCAACTTCTATGCAGATATTTTTTTCTGACAATATCAGAAGCTATATTATTCTATCAAGAGATTATTTTTGAGAGGCCAGCAACTGATACATAGAATTGCTACTACTTGTATAATCTCTATCCAGTAAATTGGAAAGACCTCAAAAGACCTATAAAATTTTATTTCACACACAGGCACACGTATACACACTTGTGTTCAAGAAAAAAAGATAATGAGTAATATTGTAATGATCTTTGCAATCAAATACTCTTACACAACTTCTCTACAATATCAGCCTCTGTTGTGTAAGTACTCTGTTGCATTAAACTTTTTTTTTCTGAGTACCCAAAACTATTTAGAATAATGGTCCACCTGTTCACCAAGTTGTCTTCTTCAGAAGGGCTGATTGGGATAATTGATTGTGGGGGCTGATGAAGGGGGCGGGAAGATGAGGTCAGTTAATTGCTGCCTGGGGAAGAGGATGTAGGAGGTCTCTTTTGTTCCAGGCTGAGGGCCCACTTGTAATAAATGACATACAACAGAGATGCTCAGAAGACACTCTTTTAAGATCCTTCCCACAAGGGAATAGCAGATGTTCTTTGTGATTTATGGGTCTGGGTTTTGGGGTCTAACACTGTAAAATGTCTGTGCAGTCTGGACTAGGTATCACAAACAAGCGCAAACAAATATATCATGACATTATATCTCCCTGTGCATTAGCAGAATAAAATGGCAAGCACCAGAACTGGGTAAAATACCTTTCAGTTCTCCTTTTACATAACTGAAATGTGTGCAGACCTCACACACTTTGAGAATTTCCACAGCCAATGCTTTCTGGAAGGAAACAGCCCTCGTCCTGAATACTGCTGTCCCATGGGTTCCCTGCCTTTAGATTATGGGAGATCTCACATCTGTTCTCAGACTTGCCAGCTCTAATAAAATGTATTTATTTCAAGCTTCGCTGATGGTTAGAAAAAAAAACTTAATAACTATTGAAATGGAAATCAACAACTGTTCCAGGTCACAGTAAATGGATTTGAGGACTCAGTAACCTGGCACCCCTGAAAATGTCTTCTACATAATGCCAGACAAAATGAGCATATTTGTGCGCATTTGGTCAGCTCTCATCGATGCATACTCCATTGCTGAACAAACACAGTGTATCTTTCTTATTTCTTCCTTTTTCTTATCCTCTCTAGAGTAATAAAAATACAGGAGCCCTAATACAATATTTTCTGTCTTCCCTTTTCCTCTCCCTCTATCAAGTGTCTTTGATGCAGCTGTGATTTACAGCACTGAGGATGGCAAATCATCCACACTCCACACACTGTTGTTTCAAGGGAGGACAAGGAGTTTTAGAACAGCACAGTCCTAAAGCAAATCGTCTTGCTCGACAAAGCCATGAACAAAATAACCTGCTGTACCTTTGGTATTGAAACATATGCATTTTCTTCTCCAGCCCTTAATGAATGTTTGAAAAAAAAATCAAGATTAATTCGCTTTGAAATTTGGCTGGGAGAATATTTAACATGTTTTCACTTATGTTCAGATGCCATGGCTAGAAAATGGTATTTATGTTGGTATTCATATGCCATACCTCTCACTTCCCTGCCAAATGTCTTTTATTGTAAAGGAATTTATATGGGAAATAGCTCAGTTTATCTAAAACACCAAGAAAAAAATATTTTTAGATCTATTTTCCTCCCTCCCCCATCTCCGTTCTCACATGCATAATTAGCCAGCAATCAGGTATAATAGCTAGACATGTAAATGCCTTTAGTTTCGTGCAGGTGCAAAAACCCAAGGTTACACACAAAATCAAGCCCTAAGGATTAGTCTTTCAATATAGGACACAAAGGCTGCCTTCCCCCTCTCCTCTCAACTGATTCCTCAAATACAGATACTTCTTTCATGTATAAAACCTAATAATGTAATCACATCCTGACCCCTATAATGTATAATGCAAAAACAATGTTGAGTGAGCATCTATTATGAGTCAGTTTTGGCATCAGTTTTGGCAATCTGAAGATAGCAATACAGTAACGAGAAAATTAACTCTGGAAGATGAAGCAATTACCAGGAGATCAGCTGAAAAATGGAGACTTACTTCAAGAAAAACTTGGGAAACTGATTCTTTTCTGACTTAGAGGCACTAAGCTGTTTCTTCAGTTACAAGACAAGAAAAAGATAGGGCCTTGGGAATAATGTCTGTGTATATGAGAACATACATAAAATGTGAAATGGGGAACAATCTGTAGGGATTTCTTGTTTTCCCATAGTTAGTGTACAGGATACTTACCTTTGTCTTCCACTAAAACTGAATTCGCATTTTTGAACTTTAGAGATGAAAATCTTCTCCTGAGTATACACTTTTTTCTAAAGGTGGCAAATAATGATTCAGAAACATCTTCCCTCCTAGACCATTTGTCAATATTCAAAACTAAAATCTTGAGTGAAACAAATGGTTCAAGATACACAATCAGACCTTCCCCAAGGGGTAGTAATATGGCACTTTTGTAAACCTACCTAACTCTGCAGATGACTGTGTAGGGCTGTGGTTTATGAGGAAGAAAAGAGGTTCTTGAGGTGGCTGAATAGCTGGATTAAAAGGTTTGTTGGCATGAAAAACCAACCCAAAATCATCCTTTTTGTGGCCATAAAATAAAAACAAAATACAGGCACTGCGAGTAGGTCTGGGTATATGGTGAGAGAGGTCACTATATTTTTCTTCATGGTCACAGATCATTAATTAGAACTAACTTTTCTGAGGAGTTGTGGAGCGTCCTCAGAATCAAGGAGAGTTAGCCAGTTTTACAGAGGTAAATTAGTCTCACACAACATATAATCTTTTCCATCAGTTTTCAAACTTAAGCAGCTGAAATTCTCCCCTCTGTGCAGATGTATCTTTGTGGAGTGGAAACAAGCTCTAACTTGTTCATCACTAAGTCAAACAAGTGCAGGAAGGCCAGAGCCCTGTAAGATCTGGCATGCCCGTATTTAATAATGTGTTTAGATGGCAGCAATGCAGCCTGTCCTGTTACACTCTACTCCAGCCACCAGAAGCAGAGCAGTTCCAGAAGCAAAAGGGAGCACTGACTACCTGACAAGAAAGTAAACATTGAAAACATGCCTTTGCCTGCAGTCTAATCTAACCCGGCTGGTATTGAGACAGATGAAGAGGATTTACACAGCACGTTCATCTGGCACTGCTGGGCTCCCCTTCACAGCAGCAGGGAACAGCCCCACTCCCAGCCCAGGGAGGAGCCCTCAGTTCTCTGGGCATTGGGGAGTTTGCCTTGCGATCTTTAACCTCTCAGCCTGACTCTTGTTTGTCTACAAGAAAAGTCAAACTGTCTCAACATATGAGATTTAGCTCAGCATTAAGCCACAGATCCTAAGCCTAGAAGGGCTATTTTGTGGCAACCTGAAGTTTCTGCCCTGCCATCCCATATTATGTCAGCTTTTCATGTTGCAGCCCTTTCCTCAACACTCTTCTGACTTAATTTCCATGCTGCTTCTGGAGCAGAGTGCTCTATTGTCATGTGCCAGAGATTACATCCCTCACACGCAGACCGAGGCGCATCCTGAAAGAGCTTTTGAACTAAAAAACTGTGCAAGCAGCCCCTTGAAATGACAATACATACTGTCACAGACATTTGGTGCTTTTCAGACTATTCTGTGCTCTAAATTGAAATACAGTGTTTATCCTTCTAAGACTGGCAGCTTGGAAGCTGTGCCAGGCTCTTTGGAAGAGCACTCTGCAAACACCTCTGTAAGTCGCCTCTGCTTCCCCTGCGCTCCTTGCCCTGCCTGCCTTGTGTGCTTTCCTCCCTCTGCTGCTGATGAGGCTCTCCCTCTTTGAGAGCCAAAAAGCCACCCACTGTGGCTTTCTCCATTAGGCCATAAATGCTCTTGAGCTGCTGGAATCTGTTTTGTAAATAGACAATTAAAATTAAGAAGGGAAAAAAAAAAATATCTCTGCTCAGCTTTGCATAGTCAGAGCCCAAAGACAGCTGTCTTGAGGGGCTCAATCCTGCACATCATGAGAAGGTTCTGAAAAGTGCTGAGTACCTTAATCTCTAAAGAGCTTAATTGGAGACAGGGGTAGCAAAGCACCTTCAGCACCCCACTGGATGGAGCCACATGTTATTGGGACTCCCACTGATTTCTGTCATCAGAGCAATTGGTTTTGAGAATAAGCAAGGAAAAAATCTCCCACTGACACCAGTGGGAATCCTTGGCACATGCAAGGAACGAAACACTATAGTTGAGATCTTTGGATATGGGAGCAGTCGTTTATTCTGCTTATGCAAATTATTTATACAAATTATGCAAATAATTACCAAGTCATTCTGGTGACTGTATAATAATAACAATAATAATTATTGTAATTACTAATGTTGATGTTGTTTGTCACTACGGTTGTTATTCGCATTTATTGTGATCATGCCTTGGGGCCAGCCAAGAACAGTGTCCATTAGGGCTGTATGCAAAGGAACAGTCGCTGCCCCAAAGAGTTTACAAACTGAAGAAACCCCATGGATGCAGAACGGGAGGGAGGGACAGTGGGAGGGGATGATGCAGTCAGTGGACTTAGGATCGGAGACTGGGAAGGAGCAGGGCAGAGAGCCATGGCAGGATCTGTATGGGCAGACTGTGAAGAAGGGAGACATTGAGACATTTGTGGATTTCCTTTGTGTTTTTCTCCCAGGGCCATATAGGTGTTAGCACTATCCCAGTGTGTGAGACAGATACATCCACTCCTCAGATCTGAGTGTGTAAGAGGTCTGTGGGAAGTGTCTGTCCCATGAAGTTACATTTTACCTACTCTTGCTCAGTACAGAAATCCCTCAGCTGCCATCCTCCTTCTTGTATAGACTGGGATTTTGAGGTGCTGTTTCTCTGCCCTGAGGTAATGTCTGTTATAGCCTTCCAACCCACCCCCAAGGAAACTGCACTGATGGTGGGTTTTCTCTTAGCCTACTGTGTTCACACCTAAAAAATTGGAGAAAAAAACCCAAACCAACCATTAATGAAAGGGAGATCTGGTTTAACCTAACCTTCTTCATTCCTCATCAGATGTTTTTCAGGTGCTTACTGATATGGAGAAAGAGTTGATGCCAACCACTTTCTCCCTTCCCAAAGTGGTTGCACTTCATTTCCCTCCCATGACCTTGAGTAACTTCACCGACGACTTCTACATAAAACAGGCTGGGACTGGTTCTCCAAGCTCTGTGCCAGGTGGCAGGAACTAGCTAAACCCACACAGCTAAGCCCCTGAGAAGCAGGGTGACCTTCCCCCAGCTGTGTGCCAGGACCTGGTCCCTGCCCACGCTGTGCCTGGCAGAGCAGAGGGAAGGGGCAGAGCTGCCTCCAGCCAATGCCTGTGCCTGTGCTCTGGCCTTGATCAGTTTATTAATAGAGCCACTTAATGTGTTGTTTTTGCCAGATCCCTGCTGCTGTTTCTCCTTCCTGCCATTTTTCAGAGTGTTTGTCCATTGTTACTTGAAATAAATGAAGGAAAAACTCATACAAATTACTTGTTCCCTGAAAAATGCAACAAATAGTCTCATTACTCAGGTTGTAGAGATAACCCATCAGCCCTCTTGCATTTTGGAACTAGTATATGTAACATCTCATGGCTCTTCACCAACAAGACTTTCAGTTACAAGAACATAAATCCAGTCAAGTTTCACTGAAGTCAAACCTTTTATTCTTGATTTACTCCTTTATAATTTAAAGCACTGTAGCTGTATTGTGCTGGAAAAAAAATAGAGGAACTCTTCAAATCTCAGAAGTCTGAATTTCTCAAAATGACATATGTGGCTATGATTTCCTGTGTGAAGTACAAATTATCAGGAATGTTTCTGCAGAGCTGAGGATGCCAGAAACCATTTTTTTGGTCTACATTTCAACAGTTATTCTTATCCTGTTTTAACTTTTGTGTAAGTAATAAGGATGGATAAACATTCTTCCCTTCATTTTTCAGTCTCTGTATTTTCACTCTTCATCAGGTTTTGTCTTCTCTGTTCTCTTCCCCTTTCCCACAATCTCTTATTAGTGGAATATGAGGCCATTCATTATCAGCCTGAATCAAACTTTCAAAACTATAATATTCAAGTGGTTCTTACATTAGACATGAGCTAGGCCTATTCAAAATGTGTAACACATCATCATTTTGGTGCCTAATAGTATCTAGCATGACAGAAATGTGTAACAGCATTTTTCTGATGAGGCTTCTTATAATCAGAGAACATCTAACCTATTTATTTGTATGAGGTATGATGTGGGCAGTTCACAATTGCACAGAGTAACCTGTCATTCGCAAAAGTCTTAGACTTCTTTTGGAGGACTCTCTGTCTATTGTGGGAGGGATAAGACAGATGAATGTGAGGAAATAGTTGAAAGGTTCAGCTTCCACTAGAATAAATATGAATAGCCTTGAGCTGACAGATGTAAAAGGACAATTGTTTAACAACTTCCTTTCTACCAGGAGACAATATTCCAAGCCCCTGTAAAATACAATACACCATACAATATAAATACAATGCAAGTGTGCTTAGCAAATTAAATAGTTGGGGTGAGAATACTTGGATAGCTGGACTTATTTTATTGATTTCTAATTTTCCAAAAATGTTGGCTAGATCTCAGTTTACAAATGTCTTAGTTAATTTAAATTTCCTTTCCTATTATCCCTTTCTGAACCTCTTGGTAAGCTGAGTAGGTTTCGTAGTTCTACGGAATAGTTTTCCTTAATGGAATGGTATTTATCTTGGCCATTATAAAGTTCTCTGTGTCAAGCAGAACTTCTCAGATTAAAAAAATTCAAAATGCGAAAGAAAAACTGCAGAAATCAGTCCCTTGAATAAAATCATCCGAAGCATTTCCAGATTATCTGATCCCCACAAAACAGGGAAATATCCACAGTTTGTAAATGGGTAAAAGGAAATGCCCACATTCTGTAAATTTCAATGGATAAAAGGTACCTTCTACCCATTGTCCCAAGTTTCCTCAATACCTGTTTGCATGCCATGATAAGGGAAAGAGGCAGAGAAGGTCAATAGTGCTCAATAGCTGCATGACCAAGCTGATCCATCTCCAGCTCTCGCTGTGGTCAGGGCGTGTCTTGGCTGCATGGCTTGGTGCCATTTTCAACTCCTCTACTACTCCCAGTAATATTGTTGGCTTGAAACAAAATTATTTTTGGGACAGGATAGGAAGGAGCATCAGCGCAGGAAATCCATCATGATGCTGCTTCTATTCTAGTCACACATGCAGAAGGCCAGAGGTAGAGGTGCAGCCCTTTCCTTTACCCTTTGCTTTAGATCAATGTTGCCTGAGTTTCTGCAGAGGATCATGTTATGGCCATGCACATGAACAACTGCCCTGGTAAATTAGAGCAGTCAGTCCACTACCACTCCCCAAACATTTGCATCTGGTGCCAGCTCTCTCAGGCACTGACTCTGCTATCACCCCACGGCCTATGGCAACAACTTTCTCTATCCTTGTCCCTTTTTACACCTCACCAGAAACTGATGAGCCGGTGAAACAGAGTTATTTTTACTTCTGCCCACTATCATCAAACAGTATGTATAACAGAAAGCCAAGAAGTCTCTTTTGCCCCCTGGAATGGCTCTATTTGTACAAAACATAAAATGGAACTGTTTCTATTTATTAAGGCATTGCCATACCTGTAGATGAGGAATGTCACAAGCTCCATGTAATTATTAGCCTGGAATAGGTTTAATCCTGAAATAGAAAGGAAAAAATTCTCAAAATACTGATGACTAAATTCTTTATTTGTGAAACTTTTGTGATGAGATGCTTTATTGTCAAACTGGCAGGAAAACAGAGTGGTACTCACAGGAACTGTGGCATGTAGGTGGTAAGTTTTAAGGTCAATTACAAATCACAGTGTATACATTTGCATACTGTATAGTGGCTGAAAATGAATGTGCTATTGTGAGCATCTATTCAAGATCCCCACACTCCAACTGGCTCTGCCTCCTCCATTTCAGTATAGTGTCTGGTAATAGAATTATACTGTGAACAATATACATGCTGAAGAATAATAGGTTGAAATTAATTCCCCCAGTGGTGTTTTCACTGCACCTTCACCTTCTTGGCAACTGTGAATATCTGTAGCTTATCTTAGACACTACACTAGCAACAGACATTTAAGTTAATTTTAAGCAGCTTGAATTAAAGAGTCCTCTATTCTTTTTAAAGTTGCCTCTATTCTACTGCTCTCTTCTGTTCTACTTTTTTCAAAAGTGCTCACATATATTTGAAACAATAATTCTTTACCCTATAGCATTTTCTCAAGATTAATAACATAACCAAACATCATACCATTTTTCTTGGCAACAATTAGGACCCCATTTCATCCCTGAAGTTTATCAGTTCAGTTCAATTCAACACGACTTTATTTTTTACATTAAAAAATATACAAAGTTTCTCAAACTATAAAAGAGACAGACACCGTCAGGTACCTGTCACAGGTAATCAGAAATCATACTCAGAATGTGTATTTCCCTTGTACATCCATTTGTCAGGAAGTCCAGTCTTGGACACAGATCACTGCTTTGTAAATGGATCATCTGTTGTCTAAAATACTGAAGTGGAAATAAATCTTATGACATATCCTGAGCCTTTCTTCTGTTGATTTTTTTTCCTAGGCTGGAATAAATTGAGGGATTATATCTTGTATTTCATAGCTAGAGAGCTTAAAGGAAAGGACTTAGATATGTAATGAATAAAGATGTCTCCTGGGAAAGAAACAAAGAAAATAAAGAGCCAATGAATGAAATATTTGCATAGATAAACAGCAAGATCTGCCTGAACCTACAAAGGGATGACAAAGAAATGAAACAAAGCTCACCAATGGAAATAGTAGCAAAAAATTACCAGATTTTGCTAGATCAAATACACTTCTGTTTGAACTGGATCAGTTCTAAAATAAATAACACTAAGGAACAGCTGTGATCCATTGATTTTTTCCTCCAGACAAACATTCTCTCAGCAGGCAACAAATTTTATCATAGCAGAGGTAAGCTTCAGTAGCCACTCTTATCTTCAGGAGTCTTCCATAGCCACTACACCTCAAATGCACATTTGGGTTCAGGTTAATGCACTGACTTTAGCAACACTTTCAGTTTTAAGTGTCTTCTATTCTTGTTTTTTTTCTGACGGAGAAGAAATAATTCGTGTGGTCCCACTACACAGCAAAAACTAAAATGTGACATCAACAGGAAACACTAGAAAAGCCTGAATTTTAAGCACCACATAAACACCAGCTTAGTTCTTATCTTTCAGGACAGAGAACATCTTTCGAGACAGGTACATTTGACAGTTCTTATTCACCAGCCCTCCCATCCCCACAACGAGGAGGCTCAGTTAATGGTCCTGATAACTGCATGGGTGCAATGCCAGCAGCTTTATCAACATGTGAGTGTCTGTGATGAGGATACAACTGACCTTAATTCCACTTTCAGACTCTTACAGTGACTTGCTGTATGACCTTCAGCAAGGAACTTCTCTGCACACTGTTATTCCCAACGGGATAAAGAGATAATGATGTCTATCCACCTGGTAATGAGATTTGAGGGCTGCTGATAAAGTGCAGACCAAATTCTTGGTATTATCAGCACTTATGTGACTTCAGCAGCGTCAGTCAGTTAGCTTTTGCAGGGAGCAGGAGCTGGGTAGGGAAGCAGTAATTGGAAGTAAAAGCAATTGATACAGAGGGCTGCTTAATGTGATATTCTGGGCACTGACTGGTATCATGGTGGGGTTTATGTGCACCTTGTGTACCTCATGTTTCAGAAAAAAAAGAGAAAGCAAGCAGCTTACAGCAGAAAAATGCCTTTTCTTCAAATTTTTGCTTTGCAAGTGAACTTCAGTCCCTGCTTTGATTGGGATGGTGAACCAGACAGCTTTCAGAGCTTACTTTCAACTCAAAATCTTCCATCATCCTAACTGGATGGTGTTGCCTTAACTTCCTTCACTCCTTTATTGCTGTTTTCCATACAATACACTATTTTCCTTTGAAATCCATAGTTCTCTGATCTATTTCCTCGATATTTTTTACTTGACCCAACTAGGGACCAAGAGAAGTTATAAGCATAGTTACTTTTAATACTAGGTCATTCTTGTCAGCAAAATGTAGCCCATACCTAGCACCTTGGCAAAGGTACTGGATGTACCAGTTAAAGGTCAAAATAGTTCTGACAGTGCAAATGCCAAGAAAGGAAAGTTCTCTTTCAAGTTTCGTTTTATATTATTCTGTTGCGTATTATCAGTAGAAACTCAAGACTGTCCCTCCTGCTTCCTCATTATTGTCCATAATCACACCAACTGTTTTCTCTTCAAGCACAGATTCCTATCCAAGTTCATAAATTACTTTTTACAAGCTTTGACTTGCTCAGGATAAAAATGCAGAAACACTTTCATGCCAGAAAATTGAAGGCTCCGCCCCACTGCATCTGACCCCAGTGTTCAGTTGTCTTTGTAAAGATTTTGAATGTTGGAACTAGATCTGAGGGGGGAAAGACTGTTTTATTTTAAAAGGGGTTAAACAAGTGATTATAACAGGTGTAATCTTTACTTTTACATAAATATTGTGATCATTCCAGCAGGAGAGAAGGCCTTTCTTTGAAGTTAGCCCATTTCTTTCTTATTGCAAAAGTGAGTTGCAATGGTGTACATTTTTTTAAAAACAAAATATCAGAGAGTTTGCTTATATGGAAAATAATTCTAAGGAAAATTAATAGGATGCTGCTACAGCAGTCTATATGACAGGACTTATACAGTTCCCAGATCTAAGGAAGTCTGTGAAATTTTGCGTTTTATTCTTTTTTTTTTTTTGTCATTTGCAGGGTTCTCATGTATAGAGATTTGGATGGGAAAATGCATATATTGACATGGACAAAAATCCAAAATATTCTCATATGCTTCTATCTATCTTTTTTATTGCATGTGGTACAACTATTGAAATGTGAAACAGAAGCAGAAAGGAAGGTGTTTCACACTAAAGAAACTAGCCGTGCGTTGAGGGAACACACTGAGGTTTTTTCCCCACTCCCTTTTTTCTAGCACACTTTTATTGCTGCCTAGCCAGAAAGAAGGAAAAGGGGAAAAAACAGTGACACAAGTTTATACAAAGACAAGTTTTCCTGGCAATATCCCTCGTGTCCATGGGAGTATGAAGGATTTTGTGCACTGGTTTCTGGTTGTCACCGTGGAGGGACAGGCTGCAGCTCATCGTGACACAGGCAGAGCAGCTCCAGCCATACCCACTCCCTGACGGGGATTCCATGAAAGCAACTGGCATTTCAAAAACAAATACATCCAAGAATTGGAAAAGACATTTGTCATCTTTTGAGAAGTTTAATTAGACTCGAGTCAAATAAAGTCACTCTGCACCTAGAGATCTGGAGGCACGACCAGCCATACTTCTTTTAACTATTTTAATGACTCAAAACTCTTTAGTAGGAGTGCAGTGGCCCATCAGACAGTGGACAGCATACACATTTTATCAACTATAACTGGTAGCAATGTGCTCATTCCCAGGACATTTTGGCAACAGATACAAAAGTTAATGGCTTTACACTCTATCTCAGTTCTAGCATTAAGACATGACTCGTTAGGCTTTTTTGCTAAATATTGTCCAAGTCAAATGCTAACATGGGAAAGCACAAATGTAAAGTGTTAAGCACATTCTTTCTGTCAGAATCAGTGACAGCTTTGTGAGCATTTTATCTGAAAAAGGATTTAGCCAAGCTGGGAAGGGAAACTATGTTGAAGTTTTGCTAAATTTTGTTTTATTTTCTGTTTGAATTCTCAGCATAATACACAGAACAAGTTTTCTTTCCTGCAAACTTGTCTGAGTGCATGAGGCCTCACTCAACATCTAAAAAGGAAAGCCATGAAGCATAAAGGTGATCAGTGTCAGAGCAGTGATGAGGGAAGCACTAGGGGCTAGTTATGCAGTGCAGAGTGCTGTGATACATGGGGAAGAGAGACACTAGTGGAAATCAGCTGGTGTTCTCATCCGTGCGTTACGTTAGATGCATTGACAGGAGCAGACACGATGATTTATCTGGGAGAAAATAGCCTGGTAGTAGATACAGAACTCAACTTCATTAAGATAGAGATGCATACGATATCCTTGAGGCAGGCCATGCAGAATATAAAACAGATCTGGAAGAAGCAGTGTCAAGTCATGTTTAAAGGCGGCAAAAAAAAAAAAGATGCAATTGAAAATACTTTGATAGAGCAGAGATTTGATAATGTGACCCTTCAGGCTTAAGGGTATTAAAATATGGTCTAAGATGTATTAGTTCTTTGTGTTAGCAAACCCAAAAGGCTTACACTTATTCATTAGATATTCCAACAGATGTAGTGAATGCAAACTTGTTGGGCCCTTTGAAGAAGTATCTGACAGGATGGGTTTTCTTGCTTCCCAAGAAAACCACCTAGAGACAGAAAAACCAACACTGATGTCTTATTACCCGCTGCATAACAGTGCCATGGACCTCAAAGTGGTATCACAAAGGTGAAGCTAGGTAGAGAAATAGGGAGGAGAAATGCAGCTGGATAAAAATTAACTCATTCTGAAACATATGGTAATAGTCACAAGGTATTTTAGACCATGATCTGTGCACACCGAGGGTTAACTTCTTTCTGCAGCTACTGGTTGAAATGAGGAGAATAAAGTTGCTTCTAAAAAGACTGTGACTGATGAGCATTGACCTTTGATGTTTGACTGATTTGATTGTTTCCTGATATTTATTATTTAACATTTATTGACCAGAAGAGGAAAGAAAAAATGCTTGGTTGCTATCTCAAGTTAGTGAACACCCCAAACTTCAGAAGATACAACATTTTGTGGAAAATTATTAGGCTTTGGGCAATATTAGTAGATTGTCATGTCAAACTTTTTTTTTTTTTTTTTTTTTTGAAAAGAAACAGATTAATATGGAGCAGGCATTATGCAGTTTAAAAATAAATTTCCTGTTATTAGAGTAGGTCACTATTACAGGATGTTTGCTATGTAGAATAAACCTTTGGGGATAGCAATCATATTGGACAGAGAGCAGATTGTGACAGCAATAATAAAGTGAACAGCACAACAGTGTGGGAAAGGCAGGAGAAGAAAAAAACTACTGCACTGTATATTCTTAACTGAGATTCACATTGAGATATAGGCTTAAATAATTACAGGAATTGAAAGTGTTTTCCCTTCTTTTCCACATATTTCCCTAGCCTGCTAGAATACAAAAAAGAAAACACACTTTTATGGATTCATTTCATTGTACTTTATTTTTTTCCTGATCCATACAAGACTCCAAATCCATGTGCAGTAGTGACATACACTACATGTCATGCTATTGATCAGTGCTAGCACATAAACCCACCAAGCCAACAAATTAAATGCCAAGCCCCTTCTGTAAAAGCCTGAAAGGAAAGCTGAATTTGATGCCAGACCTTGAAAACATCTTGTTTGCTTTTGTTGAACACAGAAGACAAGACCATGAGTGCTCCACACATCCTGGCTGCCCCCAGCAACAAAATATGAACACATATCTCAGCTGGCTTTTAATATCACTGCAAAAATTTTAGGCTGAGGCAGTCACAGAAGAGCAGGACTCCGTCCATGCAGGACTTTAAGAGAGCTATCTCAGCAGCTTGACTTGAAGCCAGATGCAAACAGGAAACCGGTACAGCTGTTTGTGTCTGCTGGTGTAGCTATTTTCTTTTATCTGGGCTTTTATTTTACATTCATCATCCCAGCATTGGGGCACTTCTATTCACAGCATCTAAAACAATCATGTGCACCAACTCAGGTTTCCAAAGGGCTCTCAGAGGTATCTTATGAAAAGCATCATGCAGTAGTGCAGGTCTGGGATCTTGGAAAATCAAGACAAAGGTTTCCCAGTGTCACAGTTTTTATGCGACAGTTGTAAATGAAAAGGGTCCAGCTGCAGTGTCAAAGCCATCTTCAACACACAACCTTTGGACCTGCTGAAGAACATCCAACACTCTTCCGTCATTCAGTGACTCACCCATGAAGTTTAATCACCCACCACCTTCTAGTACAGTATTTATACCATAAATACTCTGGGAAAGTGAATTTGGCTTTTTTTCATGAAAACACAGGGGCTAGTGCAGTGCAGTACCTCTGTCTGGATGAAAGTTTTGGGGTCAGTAATAAAACTTAATCAGGGAAGACTGTGTTTGTATTCTCTGGTGTGAGTTACTGTCACCTCAGCCAATGCCTTAAGGAAATGGAGAAGGAAGGCATTGGTCATCACACAGGTTCAATAAAAAAATTATGCAGCTCTGTACTTCCTGATTGAGGACCACTTAATAATTCCATTATCTCCCTTGGCATCTTCATTTTGAAGCAGCACTGTTTGGGCAATTGGAACTCTATTTACATAAGACTGGATGGTGACTGGTCAATGGGCACATGTTTAAAGTGAATGAAGACCTTTCAGACTAAACCTCAGCTACTTGGCATTCAGCTGCATGGATACTCCCCAGTCCAGGGAGGAGATGGAGGAGCCATGTTTTTCAGATGTTCCAGTGTCATTATTTCAAGACTCTTGAGCTGAGCAAGACAGCCACAATGACACAGCCCCTCCAAGACATCTATTCCAAACCAAGAAAGAACCTCTGCACACACTTACTCTGTCATCCTAGGGTTGTCTTATGTTATTGCCAAACACTTCATTGTGTTTTCTTGACGCAGAGTTTCGTGTTTGCACTAATGAAACATAATCTCCCCTTTTCCTGGAAACATTCTCAGAGCAGCAGGGTGAAACCAGTGTCACTGATTTTATACTAGGCCGGAAATACTGTTTTAAGAGATGAATCCCTTGCTGCCTGTGACACATTAAAGTGCTGATGCAAGGGCAGGAGTCACTGAATTGGATTCTCCAGTCCATCCATGATACTCAGTTATTTTCTGGTACTGCATAAAAGCTGTAACTTGTTACTGGGTTTTAGTTTCCTCTGTAGGATCCAGATGCCGACTTCCTGGTTGTCCCTGGGGCATTACCAGGAGTGGGAGGAGTGGTCATGAACTCCATGCCTACCTTCTTCCCAGTTGCCTAAGCCAGCTGTGCTAATTATTTCTCATCACTACAAAACAGTTTGAAGCATCTTTTGCTTTATGCCAAGGACTGGCATAGGCAGTGCCCAGCACAGACAGAATAAAACACTGACCTTTGCCATTCTGTTCTCATAACTTGCAAATGAGCACAGCTTAGCTGGTCCAGGAGCCTGGCCAGCATGTGACAAAAGAGAATGAGGAGTTAAGTGTTCCCTTCCTCTCCCAACTATCTGAAATTCATTTGGCCACTCCATGGCTGGAAGCCACTGCACCTGTGAGTATATCCCAGGGGGTCACTGTGGCCTGTCTGCCTCAAAATGTCAAAAAAATTAGGCAGATCCTACAGCGGGAAAATGAAGAATAACAGAGTCTGCACCACTGGATTTTCTTTTGGATAGTGAAACACTATTTATTTTCCTTTAATTATAGAGCAATCATGCTTCTCTGAAATAGGGCTTGCAGATTTCACTATAACTTCTCTCTTAATTGGATGTTTGTGAATGTAAAGGTTTCTACCATGACTTGTGAAATGAAACAAAACATCAATTCTACATTAATTTAATTCTTCTATTTCCAACCATTCTCTCACAATCAGGTTTTCTTGATATGCTTAATCTTTTGCAATGGTTTCCATGGCAACTCCTCTTCATTGTGGTGACACCAAGGACTCCAGTAATCATGAAGCCAAACTTTGCCAAGGGATTGGCTTTTGCCTTTTTCCTGCTGGCTCTGCCACAGCAGCCCCTGCCTGCTTCCTCCTGTGAGCCCCACCTTCCCCACAGGCACACTGAAAGGCAGGGACAGGAGGCACACAATGGGACCATATTAAGGTTTTATGATTAGTGCTACGGACAAGGCTCCCTTTTCAATTCCCGTTATACATTGCTGTTTGCTGCTGCATTCCCAGTGAATCCCCATCAGAAAGGTGAGGTTCTCATAGCTGTTCATCCTCAGAAATACAAAATGTTATCCTGGCTGTAGAGTTCAGCCCTGCAAAGCAGCACAGCCTTTCTCCAGAGCACGGCATCCCCTGCCTGGTGTTCAGTTACAAAAAGCAGCCTTCTCTGTTCAGCACAATGCCTCAGCTGTGGGGCACAGTGAGTGAGTTACCCTGTGCTGTACTGCACACATCCATCCCAGGATTGCACAGACACACAGGTTAACTCCTGCCGTACAGCACAAGCCCATGGCTGCAGTTTAGCGCTGGAGGAAAATTGCTGACACCAGACTGAGGTGGCTCCAGCAGCGTTTGGTTATACACTGCAAGAACTGTACTTTGTGGCTCTAATTTCCTTCCTACAGTTTACCTCCCCCTCCTCCAGACCAACCAGCTCTGAGGAATGGACTATGTGACTGGCAAATCAAACATTATTTTTAATCGCTGTAATTACTTTTCTTGGCCCATTTGCAGAACCTGGGAAGCTAACCACAGTCTCTAGAGTGCAACCTTAACTACAACATGTTTCTGAGCCACCATTACCTCATTGTTAGTCATGTTTAACCAGAAAGAATTGTGAAACTTTTTTTTCCCTGAAACCTCTCAAACCACGTATGCTGCAGAGTTCAGCGTGAGAATCTCTACATGTATATCTCTGTGCTTCCATCTAACCACTGACTTTGCCAAAACCTCAAGTATCTGGTTCAGGCTGAGGGGTAGAGAAGTATTCTTTCTTCCCCTAGTCACAAGTAGTGTGAATGGTTTAACAACAGCAATGATATAATTTTCTGTCTTTGAATGCCCACATTAGGAAAAATGTCCTCTTGTGAAAAGCATCAGTTACAGGGTAATTAATTGATGACTGCGAGGTCACCAAACAGAAAATGTTTTGAAAAACACTGTGCCTCTCAGCACAGTGCCTGCTTCTCTTGTCCATCACCAGCTCCTCATGTTCGGCATGAGAGGCCAGGGCATGGTCCCAGTACTTGTTCCTTGTACCAGGTATTCCTTCCCAACCCATGCACCATTCTGCACAAGCATGTAACTATCCCAAAACCTAATTTTTTTTAAGGGTTACTTGTCTCTTGACTCAGTGAGTTGATCTCACCTTGCCACCATACAGATGCCAGTATCAAGAAGAGGCAAGGAGCAGGAGTAAGTCCAGGTGAGAGTGAGGTGGAGGAGAACTTTTTATCGGGCCTCATTTTATACAGTTTTTCTTACATATTTACTATACTGTGTGCTACTTAAAAGTAAACAGACAATAAAAAGGCAAACTTTTGTGACTGCACCTTCTACCCCTAGGACATCAGAATCTTTTCTTAGATCAGTCTCATTTCCTTTCTGCAGAGACTCACAAAACTGTTTTACAGGTAGGAATATATCTGTGTTTTTCTACTGCACAATGTGACCTGAGACAGATGAAACACTCAAACCTGCCTTTTGCTTAAGCTAAAATTGTACCTGAGGTTGTCCACATTATAACAGAAAAATTACAGACATGTGGTAACATCACAGCCCTTCTCAGCTACCCAATGAATGTGGTTGCCATATGGTTATGAAAGTGACTGGCATTTTTCAACCTCTGCTCTTCAGCTAAGTGCTACCTTACAGTCTGAGTGGAAAGGGCCGATGATTACAGAGCCAGCTGGGTGAGGGAGAGGGAGGGAACAGCTCAGACACATTTTAGCCAGCCTTTCTTAGCAATCATCATCATCAAACAGAAGGAATTCTAGTTCTCATTATCTTTGTACAGCAGGCATAGGCAGGTTAGTGCTAATTCCCAGCTACCTGTGAACACTCAGATTAAAACTCAGCAGCCACTTTGGGGTTTTTCATGACTTGAGTGAAATGGCAGGAGAATGCTGCAGAGGCAGAGGACTGCTCGCTGTCCATGGGCAAAACCAACTGACAGGAGGGCAGAGAAACATCCTGGCCAAAGCAGCAGGGCAAGAACAGCTTAGTCCTACCTGTGGCACTGCCTTGCACCCATGGCCAGCCACCCTGAGGGAGAAGCCTGGGACTTTGCAATTGTTTGAATGGCAGAAGAGCTACACCTGCAACTTTAGGGCTAACCTGTAAAAGAAATGCAGCCACCATCACCAAAGAGTTATGAGCAGAGAAATGACACACAGTTCTTCTCGGTATAGTGAACTCATTCATGGACTTGCTAAAGGTGCCTCTGTTGGGGACTCTGAACTCAGTGCAAAAGGTTGTTACTGTTCCCCCAGTTACGGAGAGTTTTACTGAGCAATCAGATATTCAGAACAACTCTTACTGCCATGCTTGTATACTGTGCTGCCAGGCACAACTGATGCCATGGTGGCATGGGATGTATGTAAAAGTCATGGACAATCATCCTTTGGTAAGAAAGATGTATCCATGGTGGAGACAGAGCAGTAGTTGTTCCTGTCTGCATAAGGGACACTGAAAGGACTTGGGTCAATCATTGTCAAAGAGCAGGTAAGTGACAATAGTGAGAATTTTCATGGCTACTTAAATGGGACAAGAAAATGTGCTAGTTTGACCCTTTGCAAAAAGCAATGTAGAGCTGAAAGTCTAGTAAAGGTCCTTCTGGCCTTGACCTTTGTTTTACAGCTGTAAATATTGCTATTTAGTTTCTAAAACTTGAATTAAAACACTGCAGTTGCTTATAGGAAAAATGTGTTTGTAATTATTTACAGGCAGGAAATTTTATATGCAAGAAGAGAACTTAATGCTGAAAATCTGGCCCTAGAAAAATTAGTAATGAATGTTCCAGTCAATATTTCCCAAACATTTCTCTGTTGCAATGTTGGCCAAGCTTTTCTGTTTTAACAGTTGCATTTTGGTGAGGCACCTGTAGAGGTACATTTTGCACTAAAATGGAACTTTTGCTATAGCGCAGCAGAAGAAACCAGCTCTGACATTTTTATGATCCCCAGACACAGACAGCCATTCAGACCACAGATACAGGAGTCGTCATTCATATGGTCCTAGCTGCTGTTTTGGTTTGGTTTTCTGCCACGACTGTAAGGGAATCTTGCCTTTAGCAAGTTCCCCGTCTAAAAAGATTCCCAGCCAAGACCTTGACCATAGTTGGGAGAGCATTTTGTGTTCAGGCACCTCTGATTTGAAGAACCCTGTTGTAAATTCACAGCATCCGATTCTTGACTTTTTTTTCTTTGCACTTCCCAAATCCTGACAGATCCTCAGTGAAAGGTATGTGCATACATCTGGTGTATGCCTTGAGGAAGCTTTCTCTCCATTTCCCTGCCCATTTTCCTTGAAATTCCTACTAGATAAGTCAGTGGGAAGACTGACAGAAGAGCACACCACCAGAAAAGACTATTTTTTGTTCTTCCCTCAGCCAGTCGTGTTGGCTGTCCTCGGTGTCTCCAGTGAAGGCACAAGGGAAGCTGCAGGCACCTAATGTGGCAACTTCTCCTTTCCTCCAAGGACTGTCACTTTCAGCAGCCCCATGTAGGGAAGGAATCCAGCCCATTAACTAATTTATCAACATTTACATTGCAAATATTATCTAATTAAATAATACCGCTTCTTTAGCATTTACTGCATATCTCTATCAAGAGTTTACTAGCTGGATAAAATACCTCAAAGGAGCTTAGGAGTTTAGCTTTCCAGTCACTTGTTCCATTTGGTGCTATCTGTGTTTATTTTTCTCCTCCACCTACAGATACACGAAGCAATGAAAACAAGCTGCAAATCCACATACTTGCCTTTGGAGTCTCTGATCCTTAAGACAAATGTACAGTTATTAAAACAGTTATCAGACACTAACAATCTAAATGTTGCTAATGGATTTTTTTCTCCTTCTCCTTTTCACTCTTCATAATTTATGCAACATTTGTTCACAGAAGTGCAGCTCTGGCTGATGCAGCAGCATAAAGAAACTAACTTACCTGAAGCAAAATAATAATGGATCTTTGGGGAAATCCCACCACGAAAGGAGCCAAGAGTATGGAAAGCAGAAGTTTTAGAAAGCTGGACTGAAATGAATCCAAGCAAAACATGCATACACCAGCTACTTCGTTTCAAAGGAGGCAGGTGGCAGGCTTACAGCCCCCTGTGCTTCAGCTACCCGTTTCCTTTTGTGGTCATTTTTCATATGAGTCTCTTCCTTTTCTTGCAAGGCAAAATCTGAATATATTCTTTCTGGACTGTGCTTGCAGTTTCCAACTCGGCTTACACATAAAATAATTCAACCGCAGCTTCCTACATTCCGAGTTTATCTCGCTTGTGCAATCGCTTTCCTCTCCTCTCTTTTGGATACTTCAGCATCAGGAGGATGTGGGCAAATCAAAGGCAACTGAGAGAAAACAAGTTGAAGGAATTAAGAGACTGAATGAAGTCCCAATAAAATTTGTGTAATTTATGACATAGTGAAATGCACTATCTGTCCAACATTCATTTATTTGGCATGAAACAGTCATTGAAAGATTCTATCCTAGATTCTCAGTGTCTTAGCATGCTGTTAACAGCACAACTCAATCACAGATATATTTGAACAATCAGTTCAGGAGAGTTCAGTCAGTCAAGCACACATAAAAACCTTCTTCTGCTTTTCCAGTGCTAGGAAATACATACTTTTCTCTTTATTTTTTAAAAATTCTATCAAGCAGTTCTTCTATGTGGTGAGAGGTGACCAAATACCAATTATTTGAGACCATAGGAAAATGAAGTGTACTGGCATCTAAATATTGCAAGAATTCAGGAGGGAGAACAGATACTGGAAGGAGTAAGTGAAGGCATAGCTGGGACTGGACTAAAGGAAAAGAATGTCACATAAGAATATCAGAAACTCAAATCTTAATAACGAGATAATCATCAAGAAAAGATGTCATTTGTCATGAAAATATTTTAAACCTGAAAATGTTGAACTGGAAAAACTGAAATTATAAATACAATGCAGGGTTTGCGATTACTTTACAATTATTTCAGTTGTTTTAACAGCACAAAGAAAGGGCAGGGTGAACAAATACTTAGGTCAGAGCGAACATTCAAATGACTGCTCCACATGCAATAAAAGATAAGGTCCATGATTTGCTAAAGGATAAATTCAATGCCTTAAAAGTTGTTCTTAGTTCTAGGTCATTTGCTTTACTAAGACTGCATAATAGCAGGGGCAGAAATAGATGAGGCTCATGTCTTCAGACAGAGCACATATACTTTGGATATATATGTTCATCTCTGAGGACAAGGAAGCTATAATGTTATTGTAATTGTGGGTTGTGTAAACCTTGTTCAGCATTATGATACACAATATACACTCATGTAGTTGGATAATAAAAAGTTTTGTCGTATTTGTGAAAAACTCTTTAGCTTAGTGAGAGATTCACAAGAACATCCTTTCAGGTGTTCTTGCAAATATTCATGCTGCATCTCAGTGATAGCTCCTGCTGCATTATATCTTAAGGCAGTGCCATTTCAGCACAGAAATCTCAAGGAAGAAATAAGTCATATCTAAAAAAAGCGAACCAAACCCAACTGTTCCATGTGTTGCACAGCTCGTGAAGGCTTGCTGCTGTTGGATTTGTATCCTGTGTTCTCCAGTATCACCAGTAACTCTACATTTCTTCTTTATCTCACACCTTCACATCCCTAAATCTTGCCCACGAGTGCAAGCCCAAACCACTAGTGTGTGGTATCTCCCAGTCCTTCCATGCCACGTTCCTGCATTAACTGCAGCTGCCTTCCATGGCCCCGCACCTACTCAGCTCCCAGAAGCTTTCCTCATCCTCTCTGCTCCCCATGGCACTGCTCTGTCTCTCCACTCTTGCCTCAAAAAGTGGACATTGCCTACTACAACAGCCTGAGATATTTCCTTTTATCACTAAGGAGCCTTTGCCAGACCTTGCAAGTAGGCAGAGGATGGAGGGATTGATAGTGCAGGGCTTCATTCTCGTTCACTGTCAGCACCTCTGTGCCCAGCAGCCCAGACAGGCAGGATGGCTCTCTCACTGCCACAGCACAGCTGTGAGCAGGCTGATCTGCACTGAACTGCCTCTTCTGAATAGGATCTTTATACATTGGTAAACGTCAAATTTGAATACACTTGCTATCTCTGAGACATTTAATCCTTTGTCAAATTTACTAAACTTTCGTCACAACTTCTAAAATTCCTGGGTGAAGACATGAGTAGAGAGACAGATGGACGCAGACAAACAGCACTGTTTGCACATCTCACCACATTTCATTAGGCAGCCAGGGTAAGAAACTAAAAAGTTGAAAAAGCAGCGCTGCCTCTATCTCACCGAAGCAGCTACTGAAACAATATAGGATTCGTCACCCCTGTTTCTCAGAAAAAAGGCTTACTTCCATAATTAGTTCTATGCTTGCTAGACCAAAGCATGAAATCATATTTTTCTGATCCAGCTTATCTGGGCATCATCTCCTAATTTTCTTTTTCTAATTTTCTCTACTGAGAGAACTAAGATGTATACACACACATACACACACACACAAAATGCCTATGTCTCACTTCCTTGGTCAGTAATTTAGCATAGTTATTTAAAAACTAATTGAAGATTATTTTTTTTTCCTCAGGAAAGCAAAACTATTTTCAACATCATAAAAATTTTAAATAATCCAGGTTGGCAATTTAAAGTTATTACTGGATTCATTAGAGCTTCAATATCCTACCTACTGCTGAGCTGCTGACAGGATCAGATTTAGCTGAAATCAGTGGATCCAATTAGAGCCAGGGGTTCACACATTGAGCACTTCCAGAGTACAAATTACTGGTGACATTTCTAAACAGTGATTGACACTGAAGCCAGCACAGGTTTCCTATACTGCTATGGAATGACATTATGAAAAGGAGTGGACTTTGTAACCTTTCCATGGTACTGGCAAAAAAAATCAACTTCCATTTATTTGTTATCCTTCATTTTTCAGCATAAACTTTTTTTTCCAGAACAATTGGACAGTCCCAACATAAATCAGGATTCTAAGCTGTATTAAAATTTATGAAGGCTGTGGTTGCAAAGGGCCACCTTCAGACATGGGGATTGTTAGATTTACCTTTGTGCAGAAAAATCAGCCTACTACACAGATACTAATAGTTGCTTAAGTCTCCATAATCAACCTACTATTGTGGAAAAGAATAGTTGAGGTGGTGTGAGTTTATTCATTTTCATCTCTTATACAATGATTTCTTTGGAATGTTTTTCTAATCTAATTAAAATTCATTTTGGTATGTCATTTATTAGCCCAACTGATTCCCAATTATATCTCCCTGCAAACCTTTCTTAGAATATTATAAGCGTACTCCAAATATAAATAATTAATAAGACAAGCGTGCCTTTCTTATCATGGGTTGCATGTTATCAACAGACTCACAATTCACATTTGGTGCTGCAATCACTTTGCTTCCAGCAGCCACTCAAGTATCAGTCCTTCTGGTTGCTATTGCAAGGGAACAGATTTAACCATCTTGGATGTTCTACATGACAAGATAAGGAGGCATGCATGTGTGAGAAGTCAAGGTCAATTATCTCAGTGTGGTTTTTCTGTTATTGGTATAACAAATTGTTAAAAATTTAGGCCCTGATCTTGTAATTATTTTGTGTGCAAAAATCATACGGACATCAAAGTGAATTAGTTCAGCACAGAGAGGGAGTGTAAGATCAGGCATCCAGCAAAATGTTTAATATTTCAAGTGTATCATTCTTCACAACACTGCTCTGTCAAAGTAAATGAAGCAGAGTAACGTATATTGGGGGAAAAAAAAGGAACCAATTCCATTTCCCCATATAAATAAATACTAAAGATTCCAAGACATGAAAGAAAGCCCTGAGGAATAAAACCTGATTGGTAAAATTTTGCCTAAGGTGTTGTAATAGACACCACAAAGTACATGTTCAGTCACTGAGTTTCCACTGCATTCCTCATTACAGCTGCAACTGGCTGAATTATTCGTTAGAGATAACATTCCCTGTGAATTTATCATAATATTATTTATACAGTAGAAATTATCACCTAAGGCTGGTGGCATTTGTTTATGTTTTCCACTATACAGCCAAAACTTTATACAGCAGAGAAATTGACACATTTCTCATTTGCAAACTGGCCAACAACAACAATATTAATAATAATAACAACAAAAATAATAACACTTTCTGCTCTAATCTGCAAATAAATTCTCATTCTGTCTGAGTCCGTGAAAACATCACTCTTCATGAGCATAAGCAAAGCAAAAAGTGGTTCTAAGTTGCATCAATTGCTGGTATATTGCAATTGAAACTCAAGGTAAGATGCCACTACCAAAGACATAACTGAAAACCATAGAGAAAGGCTCAATAAACCTGAACATACAGTGCTGCTGTCAATTGCTTACCCCAAGGGAAGCTGTGTCCTTCACCAGCAACAGAGCTGAGGAATGTCTATCAGTCATGCATAGGAGTTCCCACCTTCCCTGTCACTCTGTGTAGTCTGTAGTACTACAAAAATTATTTCAGAAAACTCCATTAGTCTTGTCCTAAAACACCTTGCTGAATTAGTCCTAAGGTGTTTGCAGTGTATCAGCACAGTCTTTCTGGATCAGCCAGACCAGTGATCCTGTCAGTGGACCAGCAATATTGATCAGGGCTCTAAGATGAGGTAGTTGGGTTCATATTTAGCTGAAGCCCAGGTTCACCACTTTCATCCCTGTTTTTGGTAGCTCCAAGGCTTGGTCCCTCCAGCCTAGTGCATCTCACGACATTGTGTATTCTTCAATATCTCCTCCATAATGCTTTCTATTACAGCCTTCAGATATACCAGAGAAAATACACTTGGGTTTGTCTTCAAGCTTTTTGCAAATTTGACTGATTCCCAGTTCTCTCCTTCAACATTGATGCATTTCATTCCTTATTGCCTTAAAGACTCTTATGTCCACACATTCCTAGCTTACAGATCCTGGCTATGAAGATCTCTCACATGATAGTTGAATGTAATCTTCTAGATACAAATATCCTGAGAGAAAACAGGGGGAGGGCCACCAGGATCCTATTGCTCAATATCCACCATTCCATCTGGGATGCATAAAATTCCTAAACACTGTGGTTTTTTGCCTAAAGATGCTTCCGATCTTCCTAGCTGTAGCTGCACTACTGAACAAACAAGTTCTTTACTGCCAAAAAGCCCAGCCAAAATTAACTGTCCCACAGACTCTTGGTTGAATTTGGACCAAACAGTGGCCTGAGAACTCTAACACAGAACTCTGTAACATCTGGCCATTGCTGCAACTTTCAGAGGTTGTGTCTTTTGGATTATATGTTTCCCTTCTCAAGTCCCTTCAAATGTGCATGTTTAAAAGATATCTTCTTGTTACAAACTACCTGTAAGCTGGGTTATGTTACTCTACCACCTATTGCTGCTAAACAATTACTAAGCCTAGAAGAAAGACCTGCCAAGTTGTCAATAGGAAAAGAATACTTTTCTTAACCAGTTCTTTTTTCATATTCTCTCACATTAGAGGGACTGCACAACACAATCTCACTGCAGAACTGTGCTGGAGGCAATTTGACTCCTGAACTGACCATCAAAATTGGCTTCAGCAAAGTCCTGAAGCATCTGTCCTTTCTTCTCCCAGGAATCACCTGTGTTCAGTTGGACAGGCAGAGGTTTCTCAGGTTTGCTCAGGCTTGCACCCAGAAGAGAAAAAGAAAGGGAGAAAACAGCCATTTCTGGCTCACTTCCTTCCCCTAACACATTCCAGACCCCACCATTTTTATTTTAGCAGCACCTCCCTTCTCCTGATTCAGGCAACGGAAATAGCTTCTCGACCTTTCACATTCCTCTGGAGGCCTCTGCATCAAGGCTTCGTGCACAAAAAGAAAATTCCACTCCAGGATAGAAGTAATGTCCACAGGGCCAAAGAAATGTTCTGTTCATCCAGCTTCTCAAAATTCTCAAAACTTGGCTAATCTTCATCTCCTAGATTCCTCTTTCTCCTTCCAACATGAGAGTTCATCTTCCCAGGTCACATACAGGAAAGCTCTGCTTACACCACAGAGACGCTGTTCCTGCTCCCATGCCTGTGTTCTGCAGTCTTCTGAGAACAGAGAGGAGCTCACAGTGTACTCCAAGACAGCAGCTGCTTTTTTTATAGCAGAATGTATTTGCTTGGCCTTGGCACTGGACTAGCCACATCCTCAAAGCTTACAATCATTTTGGAGCAAAAGCAGAGTTTTTTCCCACAGACCTGCAGTACATATTCTGGAAATATCCTTCTGATCTACTCATTCTCCCATGCTGTGTTTTCCTCAGTCTGTGTTTTTTTTCTGACAGTTTCATAATTCTTCTGTGGGAAACCTCCCAAGTCCTGAGACCTTGATTCCAGCTCCAGTATTTTTCCCAGATATAGTACAAACTAATGCCACAGTAAATAGGTTTGTGAAAGTCCAAAGACTTTCCTGCGCTTCCTTGTTCTAGGCGATACACAAATAAAATCCATTTCTCCCTGGAGCTGCATCTGTGTTTAATGGTTCAGAGAATTTCAGTGACCAGAGCTTCAGTGTTGCACTTCTCTCCCTTTAAAGGAAAGCAGACAATTGACCTGAAAAAACTGTAGTCCTTCCTTAGAAGTCTGTCAAATCCATAATACCTACCCTTCCCAAGAATCTGATATTACTACACCTTTAATTGTGCTTATGGATAACCCTCTCCTTTCCAAATCTGTTTTCTTTAGCTGTTTATCCAACAGCATCACACTCTGGTGTATTTTATCCCCTCTCATTTCATTCCCCCTTTCCTTTCTGGACCTGTAAAGGACAGCATTTCAATGGCCCAGAGATTAGAAGACCCTTGCAGAGTGCTTAGAGTCCTCTGGTTGAGGAAGAAGGAATTAAGGAATTAATTAGGAATTAAGCCTTTCCTCCTTGTAGTCTGCTAATGAGTACAGCCACTTTTCCCTATGAATATTATTTCTAATCATGCAATCATAGAATATCCTGAGCTGGAAGACACCCACAAGGATCATCCAAGTCCCACTCCCATACTTTCCTGCTCAGAAGGTACTACTTGCATGGGCAATCTTTTATTCAGTGATATTCTTTGCTAGGTGTGTGATGGAAGAGTGTCTCTAGTCATTGGACACATAACTAAGTTCACTATTCAGACCACTATGTTAACAGAACTTTCATACTCAGCAGCTCTGGCACTAAGCAGACTCTTGTGAGCACTGACATAACTCAGTAATTAGGCAGAATATTGGGTTAGCCAAAGAAAACCAGCAGTTTTGTGGGGTCTTTGTGAGACTTAAATCATCTCAGTGAAGATCCCAGGGGTGCCAAAATTAGTGGAAACTAGGGAAGAAGAAGGGAAAGATGTACAAGGCACAGGAACCAGAAGCAGGGAGAACAGGGGAGAATGCAGGGGAGTAACATGTCCCTCTTGTCGCAGCAGGAAGCAAGTCAGACAGCTCTGCTGTCCTCTTATCTACTCCTCTAGATGCATTTTTAGTTTGTTCACCACCAAGCCTCACTGGCTGAGGCACTGGGATGGGGTAGCTGAGGAAGAGTTCTATTAGTCAAGACAAAGGAAGTGTCCTTACTATCTAACCCTGGTGTGGTCATTCAACTGCCAAGAAATACCACTTCAGATGTTGTGATTTCACTGTTCATTAAAGCATTTGAAGAAAAGGCCTAGTTCTGAAATTGTGAGTGACGTTTCCTTTTGGACAAGATGTCTGACTTCACTTAATTTGGACATGTTGAGGTAGGTGACTTGCAAAATGCATTTACAGCCCTGTTCAGTGAGTTGTAGTTCGGCAGTAATTGTGCCATGTGCTGTGGAGGTGACGGGTGCTGCACCACAAACAGCCAGTAGACAGATTGCACACAGCAGGATATTTCATTTTAATGGAAAAGACTTCTGAATAGCGAATACATTAATGGGATCCAGAATCAGATCTTAACTTGCAAACAAGGCAAAAAAGCTACATTTGCTGGGTAGTTTATTTCCAATAAATAATTTAACCTCTTCCAATAAAAAGCTCTGCATTCTGAAACAGGGAATTGGCTTTGCAGAAATTATTCCCAGTGCAGCATTTGTTCAAAGTCATATCCACTGGATTCTGGAGTGCAGCATAAGTTTCAATAAAATAGTTTGGATGTCCTGCGAAGTGTTAGCTGCAAAATCTCAGCTGCAGAATCTCCTCTGCTCTTTTAGCTCAAGCTGGTACATAAAATAATGAGAGCTTCAGGCATCTGCTTCTCTCAAAGCTGTAATTTATGTCAATAGATAGGAGGGAATTAGTGCAAAGCATAAATTATCCTTTCACTACAATACTGCTTTCCAAAATTTGTATTTCAACAATCCTAGTACAGACCTCAGCAGTATGAAAGTCTTTAAAATTATATTGATCAACAAGTGATAAAAGAATCCCTAAAAAATAACAACATACACCCAGTGTGTTAAAAATATCCACAGGAAAGCACAAGAATTCTGAATACATACTTACTCTTTCCAACATTTATTTCTCCTTTGTCCTTAAAGAAATTCAAATTAATTATAAAAATGAGGACATTCCTAATGGGATTTTTACTGAAATGTTACAAGGCTTAATTTGTGTGAAAGTACCAACAAGTTTATTCATTTTGTAGGAGTGTGGAATTTGCTTCACGTAATACTCGGGACTTAGCTACAGCTTTGATAGAAATGTTATTTGGTAATTATCTGCTCTTCCCTCGGGGACAAAGTAATTAATTCTGTTATGCAGTTCACAGCATATTCTGTTTTTACACACATATGAAGGATGAATTTTGGAAGATTATGATCAATAGTTACTTTATTGACAACCAATAACTCATCATCCTGACAGCTCCATGACTTTTAAAGAAAACTCAGGAACACAGAAGTCAAACTCCACTTCTTAACCTTTTTATTTGTATATTGGGGGAGGGGGAGGGGAGAATAAATCTAACAGAAAATAAAAATTTAAAATTAGCTTTCATGAAAGAATTAAATGACATTTTGTACATATACAAAGAAAATAGCTCCCCAACATTTATTTTTTTAATCACTCCCAGCTAAAGTAAAGCCCATATGTTTTCCCTTATTTGTTGATTCTTTATTCCATTTCTTTAGCGTAGAGAATAATTTAAAGTTCAGGTGAAATACAAGTTTGAACAATAAATTTTAGGCATAGGTGAGGAGCTGAACCTCCCCTAAGGTATAGCTTAAGGCATGTGACTTTTTTTTCCATTGCAGAACAGCTCTGTGTGTTTGGAGTTAAGGTGTCCATCACAGCCTACCCTTAGTCAGTGTGGTGTGTTTCATACTTTGAAAGAATAGGCATAGAAGAAGCACATACCAGCTGCTAAAGACCCAAATACAAAGATCCTGGAGATGCTGTCTTTGTGAAGAGGAAGACAAAAATGTTCCTATTGGTATTTCGGACCCAAATATTACTTAGTGGAAGGCATTACTTAAAAAATCCAACACTTTTAGTAATTGTTTTTGCAGACATTTTTTGCCTGCAACAAGGGAAGTCCCAGCTCAGCAGAGCTATGGGGGAAAGGGGTCACCTCCAGGGATTCTCACGTAAGATCTGACTCATTCTCCATCCCAGACACCACAGCCTGGCAAGTCATTTTGGCTAGAGAGTTATGATTTCCTCCATGGATTTTTTTATGAACAAAATCTTATGGTATAGATGCAAAAATACCGGATGAACTTCCCTTTTTTCAGTCTAGCCTATCTCTTGACAGATCCAATGAAAAGTTCATCACAAAAAGCACTCCTGTATAAACAACGGTCCCCTCCAGGAAAGGTCACTTCTCCTGCATGTGACGTATTCTGTAATATAAACATGACTGTAGTTTATTGGGGTTCTGTTTTCCCAATTGAAAAATATTGATAATTATAACGATAATAGCATTTCCTACCCAACAGGAAAGTTGTGTCAACAAATGTATTAAAATTGTCAAAGAATGGAACTATAGGAACACAAATGCAATACTGTAGGAAGTAACTAGGAACTTAATGTTCTTAAGCTTTCACTGTCCAAAAACACAGTCAGCTCTGAAACAACTGAGATTCTCATTTATTCCATCAGCAACTAAGAGACTTGGCACCAGACACTTAGCAGTGCTGGCCTTAGTCAGTTTTAAAAAGCTCAGGGATGTAATCTGCCAATAAGCCAACAATTAGATGTTTTACAGGAAACCATTTCATTGACAAAAATTAAGTTTAGGAAGAAGGAGTTGGAGGACTGGAACTGGCTGCATTTCACAACAGTGCTGGTAATAAATCTTGACAATAAAAGGGAATGAAATACTTAAGCCAGAAAAGTGAAATCACCAAAAATAAAACTAAAGACAAATTACATTCGTCTCCCAGATCTCATTTGAATATCTGACTGGAAAAATTTCCTACCACAATAGCTGCAGCATCCCAAGAGATCCACATCTGCCTTCACCCATGCAGCTCTGCCAATCCAGAAGACAAATAATGAGTGATGTTCCTTTCCTCATTATGTGTGCTTCAGCTTGTGGCCAAGATAAAACACTCGGTGTGGATGAGTAAGAAGTAGTTATGTGCAACAAAGATGCCCCTTGAGGATGCTGCCCAGATTCAGAGCCATATTTGTGAAAGAAAAGAAAACAACAAGCCAACAAACAAACCAGAACTACCAGACCATCAAATGTCTGAAAAAACCCTTCCAAGCCCAGACCACAGAACACCTCCGTTTTTCCTCACAAGACACAGCCTGGCTCTGGCAGTGCAAACACCCACTCTTGCTTCAGACAGCCAGGGACTCAGGATGGGAGTACTCCTTGTACTCAACACCTGAGTGTTAGCACCTTCGGGTAAAGCAAGCCTGGTTCTCTCATCACAACCAGGAAATAAAATGTGTGCCAGTCAACAAGAGAAACAGAGCATCAACCATCCTCTAATTGTTTTCCCCTGTCTTCTTCCTGTCTTATCACATATCTCACCAAGGCCAAAGCCCACAACTTGCATTAAGATTGCAGCATGAAGGTGGCCATGGTCTTCCTCTTCCTACTTTATCACTCCTTCTCCTGCACATGAGGTACTGTGAAGTTTCTTCAAGCACAGCCTCTCCTGCAGCATCCTGGCCTGTACACTGCCCAGGATACACACGCCCTGCTTGTGCTGGATCTCACTGTGCTGAACACACCCAGTTAACACCACGTGAAACTCTCCCTTGAGACCAGCCCAGCACAAAGACAGTGTCTTACTTGGTTCACACAGCAGCTTCTTCAGGATTAGTTATCACTGCACTCAGCCTCATTAACATGCCCTTCCTTGCCACAGAGAAGCCAAGCTAATTACCGTGGGTGCAACTCTGACTGATAAACTTATAGTGTCTTGCTATTCTGGTGTTATTTTAGTTGATACCCGTCTGAGATTATTCATAGCACCCTATACTGAGTACAGTGAATGAAAAGAGGAATAATGAGGTGAAAAAAAAAACTCTCCCTTTTTTCTTACTTCAGCAAAGGTTTGGGTCATACTTGATTTCGATACAGGTTGAAGGTTGGGGTCAAGTTTCACTGGGGACAACTCAGCTCTTCCTATCCTAATTGCTCAAGCCTACTTTTCATGATTAATTCTCTCATCAGTGCTTCAAGGTCTTCAGGGATTTTGGCAAAGATGACTGTGTTATCAGCTGATCTAATGTGGCTTAGGTGTTCCCATTTATCATGATGCCCTTTCCCTCTCTATTCAAGGTTTTTATAAACGTTTCCAAGCACGAGGTGAATTGTTCCAGTGTGACAATATCTTCTTGTCTATTCTATTCTTTCATTTGATCTCTTCACTTTTCTTGTCAATGCTTAAATGTCACTGCAACACACTGTTCACATGCTCTGGGATTCTGAGAAATCCTTCTTCATATTCAGTGTTTCCCATGCTGGCTGTGCCCAGGTTTTTTGTGTGTACACCATTTCCATTACACACCTCATTAGGGGCGTGCACCTGCTCCCATCAAAGCCAATGGCAAAATTCCCACTTACTTCAGTAAAAGCAGGTTTGGACCCAGTGGTATGCCAACTGATAAATTAACTTTCAGACAAAGACCAAAGAGGTAGGACATTTTCCAGGATTATAATTTGCCATTTGAACAAAGGGAGATTTTTGTAATTGAAGCTGTTGATAACTTTTCCGTATACAATAAATAGCTCCTTTGTCTAGCCACTGTTGAAGACCTGAATGAAAATAGACTTTCTAACAATATTAATAAATAAAATAAAATAGAGTCCAGTAGCTTTTTCACAAAGTGAACTACATTAATGTAGACACCATTAACACTGTAGACTACAATTGCTTAAGATGGAAATTGATGCCTGCTTTTTGAAATGAATGGATGCCCATTGCCAAATGACCAATACAGGATATTTTCCAAGTAATGTCACTGCAGTAAATTGCAAGTAAATACAATAAAAGGAAACATAACATGAGGCCATAATACAATATAGGGAAAAGCATAAAATATTATTTTGTTCACTGTGGCAATTATCAAAGAAAGCATGCATTTTTTTTGAGAGGTTAGGGACATGGAATGAAAAATTGTGGTTGATATATCTTTAACATTATTCTGCCATGATTACTATTTTTGACATTGTGAAGATGCTTCTTCTATGAGAAATAGAGTGAGATTTTAGCATGCAGCAGTTTAGAACAAAGGATAAGCTTCATCTTCCTTTATAGGCAACATCAGTCTCTCATTTCTGCAACCTAGGGTATCTTCTCCTAAGCATTCAAACAAATCAGGACATATTTAAAGGTGGTTTATAAAATAAAATGCAAGATTATCTACATCCTTTCTAAATTGGAGTTATTATATTAAGTCAAAATTTTCAGTAAATCAATATCTGATTAGAATTTTCTGAAAGTCAAAAAAAATTTGTACTCATTCTTGTTTGACTCACAACTGGCTATATTGTCAGTTTTTGATCCCAAACACGAATTTCTACTTTCACTGGCTGCAGAACTGTAATATAGATTAATGTCCACTGAGCTATAGGTTGAGATGAAATTAATCTCTCTCATGATGTAAACCAAATTTAATTCCTAGCCTCCAGAAATTGTTCCATTAATGAATTTCTTCACTAGTCCTTCATCAGAAATAACGAATCCAGTCTGAAAATCTTTAATCAAATTCCCATGGAGCTCATTAAAGAAACTGGAAGTTTCTCTGAGTGAACCATAGGATCAAATATAGTCTTTGTATCACTGCTACTGCAGTGAGTTTTATCCATCAGCTTGCAGCTCCTCTGTGTTGATGATACCTGTGTGTTGCCCAGAGCATACCATGCACAGGCAAAAAAGGCAGCAGAGGCAGAACTGAAGGAAACTCTGCTTGGTGTTGAGCAAGGATCAGATAAAGCAGCATAATCTTATTCCTTGTCAGCATTGTACAACCCCCAGGCTTCCCTCCACCAGGGAACCTTTCTCTCCAGACTGGGAGGTCAGTTGCCATGACTGCACATCACATACCTTTTCTACTCGATACCATGCTTCATAGTGTTTACTATGGAGAGACTCAGATATCAATTGCACCAGGTAAAAAAGTCTGAATCTTAGTCTTAATGATTTGAGAGGTAATAGCCATGGAAACTATGAAACAGATTGTCATGCCCCCCTGCTAGTCATACCTTTCATTAATGACTTGATCAGTGCTCTGGGGGAGCAAAGGCTTTCAGAAGACTACAGCCCAGCTTCCTTAATTTGGTTTTCACAGAAAAAGTCACTGATGTCTCCTTCTCTTTAGTAGGAAATACTTATGGGATATTAAAAACATGAAGGTCCCATGAATCCCCTCTATAATGCTCTCCACTGTAAGGTTATGTTCCACATGAGGTTATTCACTTTGGCTATCAGCTGCACTGATCTTCCTGAGCAACGCAGTCAATTTTACCATGCACTTGACACACAATGCACTGATTCCTTGGCTCCTGAGAACAGACTAATTGAGAGGGTGTGCTGTATTACAGAACACGATTTGCTTAAAAAGATTACCATCTAGCTCATTAATTTTACATTACCATACCATGCTTCTATTGACGTTATCACAATGCTTTCTACAACTACTTACAGTGATCAGAAAAATGCACAGAGATTGCATAGCCATTAAGGTGATGAAAAGATTTTTAGAGCTGCTATTATTTATTTATGTTACAGCAATGCCTCCTGGTCTTGGTCAATATTGGGGCTCTCTGTGCCAAGCCAGAAAATGTGTTCCCTTTCCTGAAAAACTTGGAGTCTAACTACCCCTGGAAGCAACAAATTTGACACAAATAAATAGAAAGAAGGAAAAAAGTAGTATTTATGACTTGCATTTAAACAAACCAAATATTTACACATCTGGAGACCTTATGTGCATTTTATAAATGTATGTTGTAGAACAACAGGAGTGAGCAACAACAGAATGGAAGTGATTGGCAAGGGGACAACTAAGAGAAGACCGGTGAGAGTTTTCATCCTGAAGGGACAGCCTGGGATGGTATTTGAAGGAAAAGAATTCACATGGATCAGATAGAGTCTTATCTCATCAATGAAGCCAATGCTGCAGTGTTAGCATAATTATATATAATATTTCTGACTAGTAATGGCAATATTACAATAATTTGTGAAGTGTCTTAGACAAGGAACTAGATTAAATGAGTATGAAACAGTGTATGTGAGCATCAGTATTCTACGGGTTTTTCTGGGAGAAGCCAAGGAGATTCTGCCAGCAGAGAGCTGAAGGAGCCAGAAGAGATTCCAGTCCCTTCTCTTCAAATGCCAATGTTGACCTGGTCTAAATTAACTGTTTCCATTTTACAAAGAATTCTGAAATTCCAAGTATTACTGCCTTTCATTTAAGAATGAAAAGTTACATAGAAATTGCTGTTGAAAATTAATTGTAATAAGATTCTGCTTGAAAGAACTAAAACATTCAATTGAAAGAAAACGACAGGAAATTCTGCAGCAGAACCATATGTGCCCAGTACCATCTGAGACACCCACAACAACATTTGGAAAAAGAACAAGCTATGAGGTACCTGGCATGGCTCTTTTGACTGCAGGAAGTTATAGGAGTGCTGCAATTTACAGCTGAGTTCGGAAAACTGCTGCCTGCTCTTCCACAGCCATGGGTTTGAAGCCATGAGATCACTGGCTCAGAGAGGAACCCACAAGGCTGCCAAACACAGTGTTGCAGGAGTGAATAACAGAGCTGAAGTCCTCAGGGTTTCCAGGCTGTGTGCTGCAGAGGCAGGAGACTACAGCAGAAGGGTTTGCCTTTCCCCAGTTCATCACAGTAGTCCTTCACAGTGTGCTAGAATCTCCCTGTTATTCCCAGTTTCATTTTTTCCTGCTGGTTGTAGGAATATCATAAGGTCCAATGAGCAACACAACAGCTCTGATCTTGGTTGTTGACTGTCAGGGTAGCAGGGGAGAGCAGCACTGATGCAGAGCTGATGCTCCTGGGGCTCCTGGGATCCCCAGTTCATGTTAGGAACCACTGCACGCTGAAGAAACTCAGCTGAAAAGGAAGATGAGCCTAGACTTCAGATCCCACTTGGAAAGCTGATCCAAAGCTCCTGTGGCTCATGCATGTGTGGTGGGGAGTTTGCAGACCCACAGGAAATCCAGCCCCAGGGCACCGGCGTGACAGAGTTTGTCAAAATGGCAGATTCTGCACGACGAGGTTGCTTTGAAGCCTTTGGAAGCCGATAAGATGAGCTGGCAAGAACTCAAGCATGTTGCTATCAGAAACCCACCTGTGTTTCTCTTGTAGTTCATCAGAAACTACATATTTCCAGAACACAATCTGGATTTCATAATAGAAACTCAGCTGGAAATACCCAACACACTCAGACAGGAAGGTCAAGCAGTGAAGATAGTAGATAAGGAAAAATTAGACCACTTAATCAGCTTTCCCCTGTGGCTAGACATAAGCAATAAAAATATAGTGAAATAACCTGTAAAGGACCAACATAAAGGAAATACAGATATTTAAAACTACTATTCATCCTTACAGCTTTTTATACTTACAAAAACTCCAATAGCTTTATAGTTCTACCATAAATTCTTCCTGCAGCACAATCTGGGGCATTACACAGCACTAGATTACCCATAGTACCTTATATTGGGTTCTATTTTCCCCTTGCCAATGTGGTTTCTTCTCAGAAGTGGTGCAGCTGCAGTGATGCTCCTAAAGATATTTGTCCCTGTCTCACAGACATGATTTCAATTAAGTTTAATTACAGCCACTGCAGTTTCAGACCAAAGTCTACTTCACACCATGGGTAGCTTCTGTTGCAGGACAGCTCAAATCTGAAAGCTCTACAAGAACAGAAAAGCTGCTGCCACTCCAATAGTATTTGCAGTCACAATGGGTGAGTTTCCAAGTCTTTTTTTTTTTTTTTTTTTTTTTGAGTACTATTTGAGGCTTATTCGGGGCTTCACTGCTGCAACCTGTAAGCAAGGAAAAAGATGGAGAGAGTAAAAGATGAAAGCAAATCTCCTGAGGCAGACTTTTACCATGAATCTTACCATCTCTGATCCTTTTTTGGAAACCCCAGCTCCTGCTGTCAGTTGATTATAAAGACCAGATTCCTTTTTACTTAAAAAAAAAAGTTATTATCACTGACAATTACAGAGAAAAGTCATGAAAAGCATGACTGAAGTGTTCCTGCAGGGCTCCAAGGAGGAGGCAAAGGAAAAGAGTTGAGCAGTTATTTCTCTGACAACCTTATTCTAAGCAAAACTCAAGGTTTTGGAAGGACTTTGGACTGTTTATCAGGCATCTACAAAGAATGAAGCAAAGTGTAAATCTCATGCCTAAAGGTTTAAGAGTAGGGAGAGTCAATCCTTTAGTGCTGGAAACAGAGGGTTTGGCGCAGATGCTGATACAATCGTGGTTGATTTGTGCATCTCTTATTCTGCTCCAAGCTTAACTTCTGCACAGTAACCAGCTTGAGGCAAGGCTTGTACTCTGGGTACTACCTGGTTTTATTCTCACCCCAAACCTTTTTGTTCAGAACCCAAAACCTGCTGGGATGGATTATGTGGATGTTGTGCTATAACTCTGCGCTCAAACACAGAAAATGGCATGCAAAAAATCTGTGAAGGGAATGCAAATCCACCTCCTGAATAGGCCAGACACATGGCACCCTATTAGAAGCTCTATTTCTCAGGCATCAGACAAGTCATTTTTTAAATTTGTTGATGCCATGCACAGGATCCATACAAAGCCAGGCACAGAATCCAAGAACAAACTGAAAAAGAAAAACAAGCAGCATTTGCTCCCAGCAGCGATTGCAGCCACATGGTAATCTTGGCTGCTATGCGGAAAACATTCATTAGCCTATTTAACCAAAATTAACTATGAAAATGTACTCTGTATTTTCTTTCCTCATGTTGGTAAGGTGTCTTTAACATAAGTGTTTTCTAACCAATTTAAAGCAATTTTTTCCTGTAAATGGTATCATTATTATCATTATGTTGGGAAAGGTTAGGTCATGATTTTTCTCAGAGTTCTCAGATTCACATTTTACTTGCTAAAATGTCAGAAAAAACTCATACTTTAAATTCACTGAGATGCAGTAAATTAGCATCCAGAAATAAAGCAGAGAGCATCCTAATGGACAAAACAGAAGCAATAAACTGTAGTTACAAATAAATACTCCCAAAATGCCTTTCTTCCCAGTAAAATCAAATCAATATCCCTGATTCAACAGCAAATATTTCCAGTGACCTGACCTGACCATGTCTCACACCCATGGCCCTGGCTTTCCCAAAAATAGACACAAAGGTGTTGCAAGTTGCAATCCTGAGTTTAAGTCACTGAATCAAAGTACCTCTATGTCAGTGTCTGCACACTTCCTCTCCATCTCTAAAATGTGATCGATCAATTCAACTCTCCTTGGGAGACTTAAAATCTATATGTAAAATGGTATTTACCACCCTATGTACACTTCAGTTGAAAATATGTATATAATTGAATGATACCTTTTTGTAAAAAGAGCCTTTGAATGACATTTGTTTCACAACCCTGCTGAAGAGAGTTGAGATTTTTCGTTTCAACGGAGTTGGGCCTTCATTCTTTCCAGTTTGACAACCCCCCCTGTGTCATTAAAGAGTCTAAAAACACTTGTACTGGACCAGACTGATGCTCCATCCAGCTCACCATCTTTTATCTAGCAGTGTAACAACAAGGCAAGCACAAAGTGACACTTGCCCAAAATACAATCCAGCAATTTGGAACACACAGCTTCCTTAGCTGATGATGTCTTCGAACTTACTAGCCCTCTCACTATATATTTTTGTAGTTGCTTTTTGAACTCCATAAACTTTTATCATCTGCAATATCCTGTGGCAAGAAATTCCAGAGCTTACGTACATGCCATAGGGACCTTCTCCTCTTTTATGCTGAACTTTTCAACTACTAACTTGTAGGTATAGCTGCTCTCCTAGTGCTTGTGCTGCAAGAGATCCATGCCCACCTTTTCTATGCCTCTCATGGTTTTATACACATTTGTCATAGTCGATCTGAGGTGGCTGTACTGCCATTCAAAGTGTTACATGGATTAGATACTTAGTTTAAATGCAAATGGGGGAGTTGAGATTGTACATATTATTCAAGGAGCAGATAAAAAATGGATTTATACAGTAAAATAATATTTTCTGGGTTTTTTAAATCTTTTTCCTAGCATTTCTTAACACTTGATTTGTTTCTATTACTAATGAACACTGAACTGATAGCCCACAATTTCATTCCTAAATTCCTCAGAGCTCATCACTGTATAGGTGAAGTTAGATTTTTTTCTTTTGTACATCACTTTACATTAGCTATATTGAATTCTTGTGCCATTTTATTGTCTAATCATTCAGTATCATAAGGTCTTTCCACGACACTTTATCCATGTGGGCTGTCATTTCTACTACCCTGAATAACAGCCCCATCAACAAGCTTTATCACCCCACTCCACTTCCTCAGTAACTGCTTATTGTTTAATCTCTACTGCTTGCAGCTTCAAGTGGTAAGTGGCACGAGCTGTGTATGATTACAACACAGTATATCAGAAAGGAAAGATTTAGAAGAATTATTGCACAATATTTCTATTCCTTTTACCACCTTTTCCTCTTCCCCATCTGTCCTACATTCTCCCTGTTTGCAATACTCTGCAGAGAAAAAAATATAGGTTGTTCAAGGAAATTGCACTGGTAGCTGTTCTCTGAAAAGAACATTTGGATAATTAAAAGGCAAATTCTATTTTTTCTTCAGCTTTTTCTAACTGAGCTACAACCAGGCATAACTCTGAAAAAGAAGTTTGAATGTACATGTAGGGATAATCATCACTTTCGTCATTTAGTGTGATGTTCTGACAGAATCAACTGCAGTTTTCTTCTTACTGTCTGGTGGGCTGATAAGAAATCTCTCCAAGGCCAGAACAAAGAATGCTCCGGGGATCTGACAGCACACAGGATTTATGTAGCAGCAGACCATCATCCTATTCAGAAGCATTTAGCCAGAGTAGTTTACCTTGCCTCTACATCCAATTTCCATCAGTCAGAAATGTCTAGGGACCGGAAGGATTTAAGAGCAGAGGGTAACCTTTGTTTGTGGGTTAGTTTATTCATTCACTACACGCAGGAAGCATGACTATGTACTTAAGAAGGCAGAAGGAAATATAAAAATTATTTTCAAATCTGACTGACAGCAGATTGTTGAAAGAAGTCTCTTAACTACAATCCTAAGAAATATGATCTTCAATATTCCTGTTTTCCCTAGGACCAATGATAATTAAAATGTTCCTCTTACATTTTGTCCTCCAAAGTCCTTTTCTAAGTATGGGACTTTGCCTAAACATTAACCAGACAGAAAATCTGTGAATGCCACAACTAAGACAATTCGTGGGACTCATTTTACCACTCACCAGAATTTGAAGACAACTGTGTCTGTCCTTGTTTAACATGCAAAGATTTTGTTTCTTCCGGGATTTTTTTGTTTTTTGCAAAGTCTTTGCTATCTCTTTAAACTGTTTTTCTTCCAGTGAATCATATGTATCGAATGACGCCAAAGTTTTCTAAAGAAGAAACAATCATCCAATTATCCTACATGAATCAAGCCAGGATAAGGTCATTCCCTTCTTGTATAAAGGCTGTGCAAGCTTCATGTGAATTAGGCTGTATGTGTGCATACTATAAAGCCAGTTTATATTTGCAATAGTTCAATATTTTATGTGACCAACATCTTAACTATCATTTATGATCTACTTACTCAATTACTCACATTTTCTAAGAACAAGCACCTTCACCTCAGTCACACTCACAAATTCACCTAACTGGATAATGAATGTTTATATTATCAAAATTGAGAGAGACATCCCAGGAATTTCACTTGGCTGTAAAGTTTCATCAGCAGTTATTCACAGATATTGAGAACCTTGTGCTTTCCTCGAACATTCTTATGACTACTTGCTGTAGCTTACACATCTTCACTGGAAACAAAGGCTGTGGGTATCAGAGTTGAAAGCCTGAATTTTATATTCATAAGAAATTTTTGCAATGTTGAGCCTGAAAATGATGCTGTTTGTCTTGAGAGCAGAAGATAGCAATCGAAGCAAAATCACTGACTGTCATGCACAAAAAAACCAAGTTAGAAATGTATTTGCATGAATAGTCAATGAACTGAAATGAACATTTCTCTTTTCATGCACTAGACTTTTCAAAGATTGACTAATGGAGATTATAGTGATTCCTTTTTTAAAATTAGGAATAGATATGCTTCAAAAAATAGTTTTGCCATGTTTCTTTGCAAAGAATGTTTGGTGACCACAGGATTCAGCAGCTGCTTCTTTACCATTTCAGCAGTCATCACATTTTAAATTTGTTTTACATCCAAGAAATGTCACTTGAGGAATAACTCTGTCAAAAATATTATTAAATTCACAAAAAGATGTCTCAAAGTATGCATAAGGGACTATGTAGAATAAACCCTTATACTCACCTTTATGTTACAAAATCTCACTGTTTTTTGCAGGTGGACAGACTGGACTTTTCCTTCTCTCCTTTGAGGACTAAAAGGAAAAAAATGGCATCTGTACCTAGCACAAGGCATTGCCATCTGTATGCATTAGAGTAAGCCAATTTAATTCTTAGGATAATGGGACTTTCAAGCTTCCAAAGCTACAGGCAAAAAGGAATATATTCCGTTTTGTTTTCTCAGATCCTAAAGATGATTTTCCCCCAAACTAGAAGGGTTGCCTTAATGGTAAGTATTGATATTTATACATTTATTTTGTGAGCACAAGTTTTGAAACAATATTTGAATAAAAAATTCTGTAAAGGAAATAATGAAAGACAAGTAAGGTCATGTGTCACTTTTGAGCTCTAGAAAGACATATACTTCTCAGAAAGTCAGCTTCTGTATTAAAAATGTTCACAAGAAAATGAAAGACAGAGGGAGAGAGAAAAATCAGGGGGAGAGCTACTTTGTGTTTCATTTTGATAGGAAAAAACTGTATCAACCAAATAAGGATTTTTGCCGTAACATAATTCAGATGAGTCATAATGTTGATTCTTAAACCAAATGCATCAGAGTCTGTGAGATAGCAAGCTCAGACCCATAATTGAAAGAATTATTTATCAGTCTGAGTTGAATAAGACATCATTCATTTAACAGAAATTAGAAGTAGCTGCCTTGGCAGAGTTTGCCTGTGGAATTACAAGAGGATGGGCAAGAATTCTTATAAAGCTGAAGAAGTCTGTTTACTGACTTGAGCAGACTTTGAAGGGAGTCTCTTTGCATTCTGCGTGCAGTGCTCTGTGCACAGAGTTATCCTTATCTTTAAATGAACAAATGCTGAAAATCTTCTACCCTACCAGTCTGTCTCAGCAGAGCAGGATAAACGTGCTCAGCTGAATGCACAGTTAACTCTCTGCACTAGGGCTTTACATGTGGACCATTATTTTCATCTTTATTTTTAATGATTTGTTTCAGTTTGAAATTCCAGTTGCCTTTATAGGGAACTTAACTTTTTGTACTCCTCCTTTAGCTTTTTTTTTAAAAACCAGATTAAACAATACATCCTTATTAAAAAGCTAAATATGCTTTATTCTGTCCAGTGTAAAATTCCCATTTTAAATGGCTGCAATCATAAGTCACTTTTTAAAAATGTAAGACTGAATTTCCATTGTGACTGTTGCTACTTTTATTCCCCATGAAAATGTTACTCAGAAAAGAGCTATATATTCTGGGCAGATAAGAACATAGCTTCATTTAATAGTGTTCATGGAAGCAGAAATTATACTTAACATTTCAGTCAGGCCTCTAATACAATTCATTGTTTTTCCTCATTCATATTTTTTTTTAAAAAGACTCTGTGGACTTGATAATCTTCATGCCTCCATTAAAACTTTTCCTAAGAAACATCCTTTCTTCCATTTTAAAATATACATTTGCTGTTTTAACATAGCCTAAGTTACTATTGGATAAGCAATAAAATGATAACAACTGTACAAAACACTTCTAAATTTGACATATTACCAATCATGAGAAAAGCAGCTCTTTAAGTCCAAATTGCAGAAAAATACTTGAAAATAACCTGATGAATTTAAAAAATCTGATCGTGCATGAAGAGTGTCAGATAAGGATCAGCATGTCAGTCTTATCAATAACACTAGTTCCTAGCACTTATAGCACCTATTCATTCTACCAGCATGCTTTGGACTCAGGTCAGGAGATGAGACAAGATCTTAATGAGGATGCTTCACATCCATTAGGGATTGGAGTCCATCTGGTTTTGATGTTGCTGCTGTTGTTGCTGTATCTTTATTAAATTTTGCTGCGTTTCAAGCCACTGATATGCCAACAATGGCAAAACCAACCCCGTAGCCCATAACTTCCTTGTTCCTCACTTGCCTTCTTCCTCTGGAGGCTCACTGTTTTGATTTCTTTGGTTGTTTGTTTGTTTTTTTTTTTTGCCAAGTGAAAGAGATATAGCTTACCCATAGAGAGACACGACCCCAGCTGCAGCTCCAGGTCAAACATCCCTCCTCTCCCTCTATTGCCCCTTGGAACCCCAGGACAGCTGGAAGTGATGCCAGCAATGCCCACAGCCGTGGGACAGAGAGGCGACACCAGGGACAGAAAATGACAGAAAAGAGGAGGAAGTCAGCAAAGAAAGAGGTGACAAGAAGAAATAGAGTAGAAAAGTGAGAAAGTGGGAGCAAAACAGACTGTGGTAATTGCTCAGGACATAGAATCAGCTCTCCTGCTAAAATGGAAGGAGGAAAAAAGGAGATGCTAGGTTAACAGGAATGGGTATGACAGTTTCATCCTAATACATACTGAGAGTAGTAGCTTTGTGAAAGCTCTTTATACACTGCAAGGAAGTAATGTATCCGCTCTTTAAGGGTGCTGAAACTCTGCTCAAGGCTCTGATTTTGAGTTTTAAAAAATAATGTAGTCGGGAGAAAAGTGCGAGAGGACTAAGAGCAGAAGAAAATACCCATTTTGTGTCAGTCCCAGCCATAATATTCCACTATGTTCTTTTAATAGGGCTTGAGCTCAGCCTGCAATCTGCTACCACTTATTCAAACAAGGCAGCTATTTCATCAATGAAGTCAGTAAAGAAGCAGCAAGCCAAACCCAAAATGTCAGACTAAAAATCCTTTTCTCTCTCAGTCACTCAGCATTCACTTCCCTGGTCCTGACAAGGTCAAAATTTCCCTAAGGTAGCTCCTGGGCAGGCAAGCCAACAAAAAGATCAGATTTTAGGCATTAAATGTAATTGTGGGGGAAAAAAGAAACCTCTGTGAAGGCAGAACATGGTTCTTGGATTTATTTTAACATAAGACATCATCTCTTTGTATCTACTAGCCACCTCTTTACTTGTTAAAAAGATCTGATCTTAAGAACTTATCCCACTCTTATATCATCTCTCTATAATTATCTTTCATTTATTTTGACAAAATTATGGATAACTATGCATTATGTTTTGTATGCAGCAACTTTCTCACCTGGTTAATTTTGACTAAAATTATGGGAACTAATGGAACACATGATTCTGAAATAATAAAATTGCTTTCATATCCTTAAACCACTTGAATTCTTCACTTCTTGCAAGGGGTCATCACGTGTGAGTCAAACTAAATATGACATTTCTTTTTCTATTTAATTTTTGCTCTATCCAGCACAAATGAAAGATGTTACTTGGCTATAAGCATCTTTCAGAACAGCCTAAGAAAGAAGAAAACTTAGATCTTTCTCATAGTTGAATTTTGGTGCAAAATTGCATATGTTACCAAATTTTTCCAATGACACAGATTGCTGATATTCAGACTGTTCAGCATAATTTGTAGAGACTTTAAATAAGTGAATGAACTTTCCTATCAAAAGCAACTTCATTTTCGCAGGCTGATCAAAAGGACGTTGTCAAGGTTGTTAAGTATTAAAATTTCCATAAATTGGCAGTTGTTCCATTTGAAAGTACTTACCTTAAAGAGACACTATCAGCCCAAAAAAGAGTCACATTTAATCTTGATCTGAATGCAGTGTGCCTTTAATCAGTGAGTTTAAGGAGCTTAGGGATAATGTTTTATTTTCCTTTAATTTTTGGGAGGAACTGGAAGGCTTGTTTGCTTGCCTGGCTTTTGTGATATATCATCCTGTAAAGTTTTCAAACGTCTAACTGGCAAGAGTGTAATCCTTTCTAAAGCAACTTCAGACGTGTTTTCAAAGGTAATTTTTCACTTAAAGATGCAGATTTCAGTGGCAGTGGAATGGATGCTTTTTGAAATGGCAGGAGGTGCTTATCTAAATTTTAGATTTCTAAATACTCCTGCAAATTAGGTCATTGAGTGTTTAAGAACCTGTGCCACTGACAGACAGTGGGATTTGTATTCCTGAATTCATTCAGTGTCCTTAAAGTTTTGTTCTCCTGAAAAATTCTTTTCCCTGTCACACTGTTGCAGCAGTGACTAAGACTTGACTGCTTCTCTGAGCAGTTACATGCCTTCACATCCTGAGTGGAGTCAGTGTGTTAAAATATCCCTCTAAACATAACGCTGGAGGTTTTTAAACACCTAGACCTTAGCTATTCAATTTTAACAAAGGCACACAGTAGGCTCTAGTACAAACTAGCTCTATCCTACACCAACATATGTCAAAATAAAAATTGCCCAAATAAAACATGCCAAAAATATGCCAAACTAAAATATTAGTCATGTTCCCAAATCCTTTTCCCATGGAAGGTTTAGCAAATTGGACACTGGTTTAAAGGTAAAGTACATGCTACTCTAAGATAAATTGTCTATTCAAATAATTACTTGTGTCTCTATTACACTGCACCATGTAGGCTCTCACAGAGGAAGTTTAGTTTGTGTTGACATTATTTCAAAGGAAGCTGATGCACACTGATGACCACTGATGCCAGGCTTTTTTTATGTGGTCCACAATATGGCTGGATCTGTGAGAATTTTTGACATCTCTTAAAAAGCATGAGATTCCAGTAGCCAATTTTGGAGCTGAATGAATCCACCAGTTATTCTTTGCTGTTAGGAGTGGCTGACAGTTGTCTACATCTGCCCTTTACCAAGTGATATTGTAGTTCTGGGAGACATTCTGTGAAAGCCTTAAATTGCTTAAGAGGGTGTTACTGCAGAGTGGATGAAATTCATACAATATGAACCCCAGCTATATGTTAATTTTTGATGCCATCTCTCCCAACAACCACTTACAGTTTCCCTTTCAGACCCCTTTGATATACTCTGTTCCTTCATGCAGCTTTGCACTGTTTTCAGTGCCATTCCATTGCATTTAGTGCCTGTGAACTCCTGTTGGTCAGCAAAGCTATGGAGCCCATCCAGAGCAGGCCACCAGGCAAGCAGGTGTATTTTGCAGTACAATGAGTCTGTTTGACAGGAATACTAGACTCAGGCTAACTATCATCAGTTTTCTGGATATCTCTAGCTTACTTTGGAAAGAATCTGTGTTTGAGATGGCTACCAGCTCAGGACCTACTACACTATTCCTATGGGTACTGCTGAATTTAACCAGTGGGGTTGTTCATTATCCCATAGATGTCTTGCAAGGCTTAGCATGACAACAGCACTGAGGAAGCTGAATTAAAAATCACTGACTGTCAGCTCATTGTGCTGCATAAAATTGCTGCTGTTTCTGACATTGGTTTTGATGTTTTACTGAGCAGAGTCATACACCTGGTGTTTATCTATCCACTGCAGGAGAAATGTGGCCATATTGTAAGACTATCTCATTTTCAGGGTAAATCTTTCTCAAAGGACTGCCTAGTAACAATACATCAGGTTTTTAAGCTAGGCAGTTTTTCTGTCTCACACTCATGCTTTAAAATATGTTTTTCACATCAAAAGTGTTACCACACTGCCCTTATTCCTGGTGACATATTATCTCCACTTCTCTCAGAATGAGGGGCCTTATAAATGATCAGCATCATCTCATATCTTCTAATAGTAATGTATGTTTCATTTGCCACACTGGAACAGAATTACCTCAACCCACTTCATCAAATCTCTTTGGAGAATCTGATTTTAACCTGACACTTTGGGTCCATTAGAGACTGTAATTATTTAGGGTTAATTGTACAGGTGTGGAAGTAGGAAGGATATTTTGAGTTGTGACAGCTAGTATCAGGGTCAGATTTGAGGTTAAGGGAAGGAGGGTGTGCAGCATTTCTTCTCCCCTTTAATAGAACAATTAACACTTAGCCCAATCAATCTTCCATTTCTGAATGTTCTGCTGATAGGTCATGCACCATTACATCAGAATGTGAGAGATGGCCAATGCAAATAGGTCACTGGGTATCAACTCAATGGGAGCTTGCTGTAAATCTAACACAGTTTAAATGCAACAGAAGAACACCAAGATGAACAACAGAGGAAGAATCACAGATTCAGAAAACTTTATTAGCTGAAAAGAACGTTTTCTTAAGCAGGATAAGCAGAACTGCACTGACCCTACCACTGATGTCTGGGTACTGATACAGCTAGAGGTCTCTAAATCTAATAATAACTGTAGAAATATCTTTAGACACCAAATGTCATTTTGCAGTTTGCTGTCCGTGGGTTAGCAGAGGTTTTCCCCCTTTATAAAAAAACAAAGAGGCAGCAAGCCCAGCTTTATTAGTTCAAGCATACTGGGTGGTGAATTTAAATGACCGTCCTTTTGCACAGACACAAGATCTTTGCTTCTTGATTCTTTCTGATGGAAGAGTAGGAAAAAGGTCCACCGTTGTGGTTAAGGTGTGACTGCAAAGAAAAGTGCCCCATCAGGGCACAGGTATCCCAGCACATGGCTGCACCACTGCTGTGTCAGGAAGGCTGTGGGTCTGCAGTGTACTCAGGACCTAAGAGAAACCCCGAGTGCACAGTCTTATTTCCCAGTGACCTGCTGTGAATGCAAAACAATTTCTCATGTCCCTATCCCACTGTGAATCCCTCAAGGGTGTCCCTGACACTGGCTTTAGTGTTGAGAGCCCCTCAACAAGTGTGTGCCTCCAGTACCCAGCACCTGCAAGATCTTTTATCATATGAGTTTGAACATGTTCACCATGTGCTTCTTCGATGGTTAAAGGGCTGATTGATGCATGCAATGGTTAAATTTTGCTGCAAAGTGGGGTTTCTCCACTGTTTCACTCTGCCTCAGGGCATGCTGTTCGACAGTGCCCTCTGTCTCCACCCATACAGTGCCCACCATGGCCCTCACCGCTCATGTCCCACTACCTCATGTGCCTGAATAACTCGAGTGCTCTCAGCTGAAAGGCAGCAGGATCACACCTTACCCACTCTGCTCTCAGGTCCTCAACTAAGATCAAGAACTATGCCCTTATAATGTATGTAGGAAAATAACAAATTTCCAAAAACTGATAAACAGCCTAATCAACTTAATTTGAAGTATGCAGTATTCACAACTCTAAAGTTCAGCTTCAGAACAAGAACACTCAGAACTGCATCTTGTGCTGTAATTTTAGTTTCCTTCATTGCCGTCACATGGAGGAACACATTTGTCAGCTGCATCATTCACAAGAGTATTGCGAAATCTTTTATAGCTGAAATGTTCAATGCTTAAAATTCCCATTCCATATGATTTATTTTTTTTTTTTAAGCTAAAGCCAAAACCCTGCATTTCATCCAGAATGATATAACAATCTTTAAACTTTTCCAGGGAAATGAAAACCGTTGTCTCCTGACTCCCACATCTCCTCAGCATCTTCCAGAAATCATGCAGGAGCATCAAACCCTCAAACTGCCTGGCTCTGAGGGCGCTTGGAGGCTCCCAGCTCAGACTGCCTGTTCAGACAGGTCTCTTAAGTCTTGAGACTTTCACCTCTCCTCTTCTGCGGGAACATCAGGGTTTCTGATGCAAGAGCAGGATGCAATGCATGGCCCAGACCTCTGGACTGGGTTTGGGAAGTCAGGGGTTCAAACAACCTCCCAGGGGTCTGACAGAGACTTCCATATCATTCTGTTGTCAGGATTTTTCACAAAACTTTTTGGTGTTTCAAGTTATTCCTGTTCTTAAGAGTTGGAAAGTTTTTAGGGAAACATGCTTTTCCCATTTTTCTCTGGAAAAAAAGGATGAGTTGCATGTGCAGCTTCCCTTCATTCGATGTGTCAATCTTGAACTCCACTCAGAGGTTGAATTGGTGCCTCTCTTTTCATTTATTATCATCTTCTGAAGAACACTTTTAATAACAACAGGCTATCTGCAGTGTCTCTGATTTAAGTAGCAACTATTGATTGACTAGTTAGAACTTCCGTGCTTTATGAATTGTTCTCTAGAGGTGACGAAATGGGGAAATCAATGCTTCAATTTGCTTTTATATTCCAATCCCTGGTGCAAGTTAAACTTCTTCTAAGCAAGCTTCAGAAAGTGAAGGAATATTTTAACGTACAAGCAGATTTTGTAGGTGCAGAAGGGGAAAACATATCATCAGACATTCAGTTTATCAAACACGGTAATTACAAAAAAAAATAACAACTTAAGCAAGTGATATCAACTTACTACAACTAGAGTTCTTTATTGAAGTAGTAGACCATTTTATTGTATCTAAAATAATTTTAAAAGCATTTTAGAAAGGCTTAAAACCAAATAATTTGAATGGGTGGAGTAATACTCTTATTACTGTGACTGACCTAAAGTAACAGCAAAATTGTCAGTCCCTGATTGCTATTATTGCCATGGCAATAGTGGTTTACTCTATCAGCCTAAATTCATGCAGGGGGAAAAAAGTATAGATTTACACAGATTTTCAGTAAAAATACAATGGAAGGTCATGATGTATAGGCATAGAAGCTGCTATTATTTGAGTCACTATTACATTTTCTGGGAGCCAGAGTAGTACCACATTATAATTCACCTGCCTTATCACAGCAGAAAACCTCTTTACACTGAGAACCAAGTACAGGACAGGTTAATCTTAATGGCTTATATTGATAGATTAAGTGCATATGTTTTGCCCATGCATAAGTTCTGAATTCAAAGAAACAGCTGTACACTATTAATTTTGTACATTTTGTTATAAAGTAGGTACCACACATGTTCAATACATTACAAAAATATGTCATGCATCGTTTTCTGTCAGAAATGAAAACAATGCACTTTGAGGTTTCTACATATTGCCAAGAATGTTTGGAATAAATGGACCTTCAACCTTATGAAATACAGCTTATGCTATAATAAGAGGCATGCATGAATAATGGCCATACCAGGTAGAAGAAAATTATTATTCTGGTTTTAGAATAGCCATAAAGTAATGATAATTTCCATATTTCTGAAAAAAAGAAAATGTTGGGGAGACAGGTAATATGTACACAGGCATTATTTCAGCAGATGGGGCATATTATATTCATGGGTCAGATCTTACACTAATGAAAAAACTGTGTCTCCATCAGCTTTAAATACCCAGTTCCACAACTTTTTAAGGTACTGTTTATTCTGAAAGATCAATAATTTAATTAACTGTTCATTATTGTAATGATTAATATGAAAATCATTTCCAGGTCTTGCTTAAATGAACACACATTCTATTTATACCTGTGCTTATTCTAAGGAGTGTAAATGTTGGATACACTAATGAATGAGCAGGACTCTAGAAATCTTCACCATAAATCAAAAACATAATAAGTTACCAACACAAGAATTAAAAAAAATAAAAATGGTGCTAGTAAAGAGGCAATTTTAAAAAACAAAGTGGAAAGAATGTTCACAATGAATTACCTGAGAAGCAATCTTGGACAAAAAATTTTGTGGGTAATAAAAAAACCAGCATTTCCTCCTCCACTGCCCAGTTCAGTTTAGAACTAATAATTACAATTTCAGCTGCCATCATAAAAACATGTCCTTGCTGAAAAAAAGCAGAATGTTGTATTCATAGCCAAAGTTAAATAGCAAACCTGTGGGTTGCTGGATCCATAGGCCAGGACTCGAGCTCACCAGATGTAGCTTCAGTTCCTGCCATGTACTTCTGATATAACCTTGAGAGGCTTAGGGCCATATGCATAGCTCCCCCTCCAAGCACTGAATCTCAGGACAGGTAGGGTAGTGAAATGGTCCTGTTTCACAAGGAATATAAAAATGGTGAGATAAATTCCACAAGTTAGAATAAGCCTAATTTTGTCATGTGACCTCTCCAGAAATCAGATGGATATTCAAAGAACCATCTGTCCCCACAAGCAACCAGGGAGGCTTGTCTTGCCTGTAGGAGGCTGTCAAACAGGAAACCTAAAGCCAAGAAGGGTTTCCAGCCATATCCATATCCTTAAAAGATTAAAAACAATGTGCTTGTATTGTTCTTAGATATTTTTTTAAGTTGCAAGAAAGCAAGGTGTCAGCTTCTCTTCTATGTGCCAAGAGTGTCTAGCCTATGGCTCATGGCTTGGTTTTATTTTGCATCATGGACATTGTGGAGACAAACTGTTCTCATGCTCAGGAGAGCAAAACAGTCAAACCATTCTGAGAAACTACATAATTATTCAAAAGAGTGCAATACAAGCCCAGCATGACTGGTTTTTAAGGTCATTCTTATCACATTGCATGGTTGCTTAGGCACAGTGCCTCATCTCTCCTGCCAGGGCTTCTGACCAGGTGCAGAAACCTCTGCCATGGTGCCTGAGGAGTCTTTTCTGGCTCCGAAGGATGCAGCTTTAATAGGCCAGGCACTTTCAGGCTTTATGCAGAATGTTAGACAGTAGTTTGAATTTCCCCTTGGTATTTCAGTTAAACTGCTCTCACAGAACTGTCTAGCACCTTTGGTGGGTGCCCACTCTCAGATGCTGTTCCAAAAGGTTATCAGGTCTCTCACAGGTGCCACATCTATAGCACTGTCTGATAACATACTGGATGCCTCTGCTTAGGCACTGAGCCACTGAAGTGTGATTAAATCTCGATTTAATTGGAATTTAGGCATGTGAATGAGAATAATAATTCCCAAACTGTAAGGAGGATTTGAGAATAAGCTCACTAAGGTGTAGTTCATCCTCCAAAACTAGACTGAGACAGTCACAGAAAACAGTTCTCTGTTACTTTCACACATTATCTAACAAATCTTCATAGGATCCTGGTGAAACCAGAATTGTGATTATTTTATTTTTATCCTCTTTTGGCTACTAAGGCAGAAAAGATGAGCTGAACATATATAAATTGGCTGCTAAAAATGTCATCCATTTATTTATCCTTGCAAACATGTATTTTACATGCATCTAATGATAACATTTCAGATATCTTTGTTAATAAAATTTGGAGTAAGAAACCTGTTCACACTCACATGGCTGACTGAAATACTGGATCCTCTGAAATATGCTGACAACGCATGTAGGCTGGGCTGATTACCAACCTGTGCATTTCTACACTGGTCATCATGACGGTATGCAGAGCAAATGCATAAGAATATCTTGCATCATCTCCTGAAGCTAAGGCACTAGAAGGATGAAAAGCTAGACAACACAAAAATAGGGGGGCAAAAGATGCTGAAATTGCAAGAACTTTTCTTCTGTGATGTAGGAACATGCTCTTTCTCCAAGGGCCTTATTACCTATGTTTTGATCCCAGTGCTGTTTTTACTGAGCCTGGGGAAAAGGGGATTTGAGGGACTCGATAACTATCTCCATTAGAGCTAAACATGTTTTTGGGTGCTTGTTGCTATTACAGAAACAAAAGAAGGATTGTTTTGTCACATGGGAGGTGTTGAAAGGCAGGTCTGGTCGAACACGCCAAGTTGTATTTATGCCTACAGCTGGTCTGATGCTCTGCTGAGGAAGGCACAGAGAGCTGCAGCAGAGACAGTGGAGCTGAACTGTCTCTACTGCTCTGAAAGGCTCCTGAGTATGTCTCCTGTTTTATTAGGATTCAAGCACACAGGTAATTTTTTTAAATTGCTTATAGAAGTACCAGGTTAAAATCACGTGGCAATCAAAGCGTGATTGTTTCTAGTCAGTGGGGCACTTTTTTCCCCTTTTCTTCTCCCACACAAAGAAATATATTAATGGAACAAGATTAATTTTCAGACTGAAGTGTTGCAGAGGCATGAGGCCAGACACTCCCTATGTCTGGCAGGTGCTACGGGGGTGACCCCCTCATCAAGCCCAGACATGCCACTCCCAGGGTACATCTCAGGGCAGGGGAACCCACATGTTTCACTTGCTGGGGATCACAGGTGAGGAATTCAACATCTTGCAGAGTAAAATCAACTGCAGAGGGGTTTATGGCTCAATTTTAGTGCTCCCTTCTTTTTCTATGACCTCCATTACCATCAGTAGTTTAGTGGTTATGTTCAGTGCTGCTCTCTAACAGCCAGACATTAATTGCCCACTAAGACACCTGAACAAGAGCCACAGCCTTCAGTACAAGAATAACACCAGCAGTGAAAAGCAGATCCTCTCCATTTCTGTTCTTCCCGGTCTCTTCCTTCCTTCCCACTCTCTGTTACTGTAAGATTTTTCACAGCCAGGTAATTTGCACAGCTACCTCTGCTTTAAAGTTCTGAGAACGGTATAGCAGAAGGAGGGCAGGCTATCTTTCACACGTGACTATAGTCCAGCAGTGATAATCATTTCAAACTACCTAGGAAAAAATAAGCAATATAATAATGTTAGTCAGGTAGCTTTTTCTACCTTATCAACACCTGCAGACACAAACCTGCACTGACAAATGCTGCACCAGAGGGTAGGATAAGTGGAATTAGAAAATATTACCTTCAGGAGCTATTGGGCTCCCAAATGCGATATGCAACAGTAATGTAGATAGCATGGAAAAACAGACAATAAGTACAGCTTTGAATTCAAACATGACCTTCAAAGAGCTTTTTCTTAGAACACAGAGTAAAAGCCCTAAACCTTTGAAAGAGCATGACCAAACAATAAGCCCCCAACTTCATGTACACCTCTGAGAATTCATTCTCAATAATGGACTCTCAGAAGTCTTTTATCACTATTTTAAAGACTTTATTTATCAATTTTGAAAGATATCTTCTCTTTGCCCCATTTTTATCACAGTCTCAAGGTATCTTATCAATATTCACTTGGCAAGCACAAGCATATTTCTAAGTGACAGTACAGAACAGTATGTGATAAACTGGAACATTTTTGCAGCTCAGACCAATGTGCAAGATAAAAGCATATAGGCTCCTGCAAGAGCAGCAGGGCTTTGGCTGAAATGTCAGAAGCAACTATTTTGTGGGGAATGATTCATTAAACTGGCACTTCAAAAACTGGAGGAGCTGTTCTAGTGCTACAAGCTAAGTTTGAAAAACCTAGGCTCCCTTGAACTATAGGTTCAAAACTGGCAAGAGACTACTAACCGCACTCTTACTCTTCCAAGTCAGAAAAATTGTGCTCTAGGAAGCCTAGTACATGATGTTTCATAGGTAAGATCTTCTGTAAAATGGAATTGTGTGGACAACAAAGGCCATGACACTTTCTATTAGGGAAATGGATGTTTCCAGACTTTATTGGTCAAAGCTGAACAATTATTGTTCTCTTTCAACACTGAATTCAACAGTGAATTTTGAGAGTGGGTGAAGAAAATTCCTTTCTTAATGTAATTTCAGAATTCCCTAGCATGAAATGTGCTTAGGAGAAAAAAACCCATTGCCATCACTAAATGCATCCTTTATTAAGCAGATAAGTCAAGTAAACATATGAAGCTTTTAAAATGAAATAAACTACCCAAAAGATTTTGCAAATATAACTTCAGCATAGAAATTGTGTAGTTGATTCAGAAATTATTACATTTGTAGTGAATCTTCATTGCCTTGGGCACCTACTGTGTGAATGCATATGAGCCATATAAAACATTTGTAGCCTACATATGAGACAAATGAAAAAGGTTGGAAGATGAGCAAAATTAAAAAAAAAACAAACTTGTGAATAAGCAATCAAAAACATGTTGAAAAGATGAATTAAACTATGTAAGGTCTTGTTAGTGACCAAATATTAAAATCAGCCTGATAATTAATCCCACAGCGAATAAGGTATAGAGGAATAATGCTCTACTTCCTCTAACTTACTTTACAATAACATTCCACAATGGCTAGACAAACAGCCAATCCAAGAAATGCAATACCAACAGTGAATTCTTCAAAGTGGATGAAGTTTTACCTTGTATTAAAGCAGAAGACAGTTCTTTGATTTAAATATTCCTTTTGTTTATCAGTTCCATAACAAAGGCAGACGATTAAAAATTCATCTAAGGCACATCAGAATTGAGTAAAATTATTATTTTTGAATGTATTTTTTGTTTATTACTCTTGCTAAATTACTATGTGCTTCAAATGGTAGAAATCATGTGTGCATTGACCAGAAGAAAATAAGAATTATTCAAGGGCATATTATAGAACCAAAACTTGACTGAAATGTATTTAGTCATTTACAATCAGGTGTTAGACAGTGTGTTTAAGTGTTTTGTCTATCATTAATGTGTTGGAAATAGCAGTGGTGTAGCTCCTCTTGGCCTCATCCAAGTTAAGGATCAGTCTTAGATCCAATTGCATAGTGCTAAACAGCTCAAAGTCCCCTGCTGAGATGATATACAACATTTTTCCCTGGTAGAGTGTCTTTTCTAAAGATAATACAAATCATGGAGTATCAACGGATCACACAGCTTGTGGGGCTTTCTTATTCTGAAAAAAAACTCCAGCAATCACCTGTGAGCAGAATAAGTTGTTTGCTGCAAGCCTGTTAAAGGCACGGGTTAATTCCTTGGGAAGACTGGGGGTGGGGAGGAGGTGGCTCCCTGGCGGTGGCGGGGCTGACCAATCTCTAAAAATCAATCCATGTCATCAGCTTTAGAAAGGTAATCAAGTGTTACATCTACATTCCCCTAACCAGTTCTAATCTACTGAAGGTTTAACTACAGTTGATTTAATGAGGCTGCTCTGAGAACTGGAAGGAAGTTTGGGGATTTTACTTAAGAAACAGTAGATGCAGGAGCAGACACTTGGGATTTGATAACTGAGGATGAGAAGCCCTTGTTAATCATGTCTTCCTAGAAGTCAATAATTAAAATCTCATTTTTTCCTAAAGGAATTCTTACTTCACTGTGTCTACAAACACAGTCCCTGGCAATTGTCATATGACTTTCGAGTTAAATGCTTTAGTCTCCAGGACATTATTTAATAAGTCTTTTATTCTTCTGTAGTCTGCCAAATTAATTGAGTTACATGAAAAGGGGCATTTACTGCAGAATAAATCTGGTATAAATAGCCAGGGCCTGTTTTGTTGGATTTAACTCTCTCAGAGAGAAAAAGTGTGCTGTTCTTGCACACGAACATTTTAGAAAGGGATAGAAAGATCATCAGAATAGTCCGAAAGTTTTAGTTTGGGGAATACATTGGCTCATGGGTTTTGGTAATTCTGTGTAAACTCCTCTTTCAGAGATCAAAACCCAAAACACACAAGAAACAGTGGTATCACGCATAACTTGAGTTTAGTGAGAATATTTCCTGTAGAAATGTTTCCCATGTGAATTTCATCATTCTTAACCTGTTAAATATGTAAACAAATTTGTCTGGGGTGAGGGAGAGGAATAAAGGTGACTGAACCATCCAAGCACTGCACATATGTGACAGTGCTTCACACTGCTTACCAGGGTTTAAACAAAGAGTTTAAAAACATTTTTTCTTCTTGCTCTTATCTGAAAATATGTCAGTTGTAGGAAGAAACAATAGGGAATTGTTGAATTATCAGTTTACCCAACACTCTCTTGAAAATGTCTTGGGTTCTCACTGTAATACAACTCACTCCTGAGATGATGTCCAGGAACCAATATAATTGCAACATGAAGAATAAAAAAAATAAAATAGTAAAACAAATAACAAATCAGTTCCCCATGTGGAGCAATAAGCAAATATCTTTGTGCTATTTGAGATTCTCTCATCATATCTGCCTGTGATATTGAAGGCTACTTTTGCAAAGTTGCTGGTCATAAAGACAAGTCAAGCCAATTTCCTTTTCTCATAAAGTCTTCTCTAAGCTTCTTTTGGAGATCTGTGCAGGAAATAAAAATGCAATTAAAAAAGGAAAAAAAAAAAAAAAGGAAGGCCATCCAAAGCAAACACATATATTTTATTTTCCATTTCTCTTCTCACTTGTCATTTATTTCCCCTTATGGAGGCCACCAAGGTTTTTAATTTATTTGAATCTCATACTCAGAGTCCTCCAAGGTCATTAACCATTGAGGATTCATCTACTTCTGTTCTCATATTGAATATGATAATGCACATGTAGATTTCTGGTACTGTCATTTCAGTCAACTTTGCTTTCAGACATGCACCTGAAAACTAATGCATAAAACACCCATCATCCCCATTAGGACAAAGATACTGATCCAATAAGTTTACTTCCCACCTGGAGAAACTCTGGAGAGCACTGAATTAGATTCTTACACCTTCCACTTCCCAAATGCTTTCTTTTTTTATTTTATATATATAATTTTTTTTTTTTGTACCTCTGACTTGGTTTTAACAGAGTTAACTTCCTGGTACAGTACTGCATTTTTTGGATTTAATATGAGAATAATGTTGATAAGCACTGATGGTTTAGTTATTGTTGAGCAGTGCTTGCACTAAGCCAAGGACACTTTAGTGTCTCATGCTCTGCCAGCAAAGAGATGCACAAGAAGCTGGAAGCCCATAGCCAGGAAAGCTGACCCAAACTATACAAAGGGATATTCCATACCATAGAAACATATACCACTCTGTATATAAACTGTGGGGAGTTGGCCAGGAGGTGCCAATTGCTGCTCAGGAACCATCTGGGCATCAGTCAGCAGGCAGTGAAAAATTGTGCCTCCCTCGTCTTCCTTGGGTTTTATCTCTCTCTCCCTCTCTCTTTCTTCTGCACACCCCCCCTTCACTGAATCCCTTTTCATTACCCTATTATTTTATCATCATTAATATTATATTTCAATTATTAAACTGTTCTTATCTCAACCCATGGCTTTTACCTTTTTTTCCAATTCTCCTCCCCATCCCTTGGGGGCAGGGGAACAGGGTACTTAGTTGCTGGCTGTGATTAAACCTTGACAACTTCCATCAAGAAAATAGCTTATATTGTAAGGATTAATGTCTCCCAATAATAAGAATCATTAATTTCCCAAAAGGATATTTAATGTATTCATGCCAGCACATACTGGTGGGAAGTCTGTGGCCAATAAACACATGGGGTTAATACACACTAGTTTTGATGATCTCAAAGCCAGATGTTCAGCTGGTGTTCATTGGAATGCATCTCCACTTCATTCTATGAAGCAATATCAAGTTATATGGGTTGAGAATTTGGCCTTTCAGATTCTTTCTTTTACAAAGCTAGAGCAGAAATATCTAGAATCAATTCTTGGTAAAGTTTTAATCTCAATGATATTAAATTTGATCCCTTATAACCAGATGCTCTATGAATTCCAGACATTTAATCTTTGCTAAATAGTTTTTCATCAGTAAATTCTAATGGCTTTGTGAAGCGAGTAAGAAGATGAAAAAAATACATTCTTTCAAGGAAAAAAATGTGTTTGAAACACCAAATAAATTAATTTTATCTTTTATAATGATTCCTAACTTTTGAATTTCAGCAATTAAGATAGGTACATGCCTTCTGCCTGGTCTGGACAAAGAGAACTACCTTCTGCTACACCTCAGAGCTATTCAAAGTGATAGCCAGAAAAGTGTTGTTTAAATGAAGGCATACTTTGCAAAGAATGGCATTTTGGGCACAATGAGTCACTTACAGCACACTTCAGCTTGCTTCTGGGATATTTAGATATTTTTTTACTTCTACCTAAGGGAATTTGATGTGTGTAAGGCAGAGTGAAAATTAGTCCTGACTACAAGGTCCTGCTTAGTTCTATGGAACCTCAAGAATGCTACTGGAAGCAGCTGTTGCAGGCTCCAGCGCTTCACAACTTTGAAATACTTGCAGTCAGGAGAAATGGAAACTGTGGCATAGAGAAATATAAAAAACAAAGTAAATGTGTTGTTGTGCTCTTTTGTTAAAACTGGCAGTTTTGAAGAGGATCTCTCAGGTGTTGCTACAACTCTGAAAAAAAAATGCATGGGAAATGATGAAAGTAATGAATAGTGAGCAGAAACTGCTGGTCCGTGTTAGATACCACGTAAGTACAGGTGACACTGTAAAAGCTGTGGGGGCCAATAAGAAAGGGGAAAACCAACTAACCATGCCATAAAGCTCAGGAATGACAAATTGAAAATAAACTGTCAGAGCAGAACCTCATGTCACCCTAAAAGGTTGTTGAGAAAAAGGTAATTATGACCTTGGTCTGAATTACCACAAAGAAAATATCATCCCATCAATTCTGTGCTAACCTGAATTCATGGAAGCAACTTGAATTCAACCAAGGTATGAGTTAGAAGCCTTTAGTTTGCTCTTGGATTGTCATCTTGAAAGTAAAATATTTGTTTTTAATGTGTTGCAGTTGGAGGCAGGCTACAAACATAATGAGGGAAAGTGAAGAGAGAAGATCCAGATTTTCAAGAGAGATCTTGTTCAGATTAAAAGGTTTCAGAAATACAAGTAGATTCTGTGTGAATAAGCACGGAAAGTACACAGTGTTTGCAGTCACATCATAGAGGAGCTGGGTACTGTACACCAAATTGCAATCTTCAAACCAAAAATTTCCTCAGCTCTGAAGTGCTCCCTGACTGTTTACAAAGACTTACTCCTGAACAAGGGTGTGTCATTTACTCCTGCAGATAAATTGACTCATAAGTTACAAAACTGCCCTTTGCCTGTGTTTAGTCATCATTATTGAAGGTACAGACATGGCAGGTGTCACGCAATTCAAGCGAATACATTTAAGTAACAAGAAAGTGAACTCGTCCTGAATATTGCTACTGAGTTATGCTATAGAACAAAAAACAATGATTCAAAGGATAAAAGAAACCAGAGAAGATAGTTGGGTGGGTGGATGGATGTAGTACACCAATAGTCACATCCTGCTACATCAAAAAATGGGATCATCTTATAGAAGATGTAGATAGAAACTCAATTTCATCTTCAACAGGACAAAGGCCTGGGAGACCTTACATTTAGCCCCTTCACAGTATAAACATGTTAAAGATAATCTTCTTTAAACATGCTGAATGTTTGACATGTTCTATAAAAATGTTAAAAGGTAATGCTTCTTCCCTTTCTCTGAAGTTTGAACTCTTGAGGTGAATGTTCTCCTTCTTGATGCTTTGACTTGGAGAGAGAGAATGAGGTACCAGATATTGTCCTTCTGAAGAAAGACAGATGGAAATGAGAGAACATAAAACCATTTATTACTAATGTTTGATCAGTTTCTTCAAGTGTTATTTAGCTGTTGAATATCTGTTTAGTGTAGGCAGTTTTTCTGTTTATTTGCATGACTAATGATGTTAGCATGGCAGTCTCCAACATTCAGAGATGGCAATAACCACATAGACACCCTGTTTTGAGCCAGATTACTTTCCAAAAGGTTGTTTCCTTGGGAAAAAAAAATTATATATTTGCTTTTACGAAGTGCTCAAATTACTGATGAAATTCATTTAAAATAAAGTTACAAAGGTTCAGGAGAATTTGCAAGATTAAATGTGCCTTTTGTTAAGTACTGAAAGCAGAGTAAAGCAAGTAAAGATGGGAGAAGCTTATCCAGATCAGCTTTAAGGTATCTTAATAAAGCTTGAACTGCTGCAAATGATTAAGCTAAATTCATGCCAACATACTAATGGTTCTGCATATTAGCAGCGTTACCTACTCACAAGATTGAGGAGGGATTATTACCTGACATTTTCGTGTCCTTCTGAACTCCAGAGTATGACAGTTTGACTTAAAACAAAGTTATCTCTGTCAGGAGAGGATGAAATAGAAGTGACATATACTTAATCAAGCCAGAACCTGGGATGCTGAATTGGGGCTGAAGGTGATTATAGTCACTGGTGATGGAACGTTATCCACCTATGTGTTATACCAGTGAAAAATAAGAAGTTATTAGTTTGAAATTTGTGAAGTGATTCTTTCAAGAATCTTGCATTATGATGACAGAGGAGAGGTTTACTGTATTTCTGTTAGAAAAAAGCTGAATATCTGTTTGTACTTGGGAAAGCATCTTAACAAGAGATAATGAGAGATAATGAGTTGAAGGAACATTCAAAAGCAGACCCTGGAGTTCAGGTTGAAGCTCAATCAGGACCAACACACATATGGCAAAATTTTTGCAAGCTCTTTCAAACTGCCTTGGCAAGAATCCTATCAGATAAACTTATTGTATTCTCTCTCCATCTCTTAATTAGCAGCAATCATATGAAATCAAGGAGTTCTGTGAGGTTTCCCACATTTTAAAAAAAAATCTCAAGAGAATGGCTATTCCATTACATCTGAGCTAGAAAGTAGGTAACTCTTGTTTCTGGATCTAATTCCAAACACAAAAAAAAAATATCTGTGGTTTTTACTGAAGTGCTGGATATTTGAAATAAACAAATGACTGCCTGTGTGGATGTCTTTTTCCCCCCATCTATTAATAATTTCCTATTAATCTGGAGAATAAAAAGTATCTGAGGCATCCTTCCCATGTATTAAAATTCTGTATCGCTATGCTTGGGTGATAAATATCAAATATGTTTCTATGTTCAACTAGCTAATGGACACTGAGGCTGGCACAAACAGCATTTGTTTCATGTCTTTTTTTCTCCCTCAAATATGCCCATCAGGATTTTCTAACCTGACTTTTTTCTCTAATCCTGCCAAAAAATGCAACTCCTGTGGCTCACAGGAAATCCTGAGTGGTATATTCTGTCCCAAGACTTCAGTCTTCAGCAGAGAGCTGTAGGAAGTGGGTGACCTCTCCCATGTAGCTGGAGTGCTGCTGACCAGATGACTCGAGGAGGAAACACAATGTTGACACAGACATGCAATGCTGTTGAAAAGATTTTGTTTAGCAATTGTTTATTTACTCAGGAACTTGGTACCACATTAGCACCTTTGTTCTGACTTGGGATTCACTGATTATTTCCAGAAACCCTGACTGCTACCAGAGTAACAGCCTTAGAAATGCTTAAAAACAAACACGCATTACAGAAGTCCCATATACAGAGAATCCATATGCGACCAGATTGGCTGCTGGATAACCCTACCATGCTGCACATTTAAAGAGAAAATGAAGCTAGGGAGAGGTCCAGGAGTTCAAAACATTTGAGCCATGAGTTTTTATTGTCTTACCCACCAGTAAACACCTTCATCTAAACTTATCTACTGTGTCACATTGTCGACTGGAATTTGGCACAGCAGTGTAGGTGCAATAAAGTCCCTATTCACCAAGTGATAATCTGTGAGTCAGTCATTGAAAGACTCTGTGTTTTAAGCCATTCAGTCTGTCTTTCTAGTGAGGTGTAGGTGTTCCATGTGTTCTCACAGCATTTGGTAATAAGCCATAAGACACAGATGAAGGAACCTAGTAAGCTAAAGAGGGAGTCTAGTAGGATGTTGTAAACACTGCTCCTCCCACCCCAGGACGCTTGTATGTGTCACTATGGGAAGAAACATTTCATTGGTATTCTGCAGGCATTGCAGGGAAATGCTACTATTACAAAAGCCTGGATCATAAATATGAAGGGGGAGGGAGAGGAGGGTTTAGTTCTCATTCTAAACCTAAAGGACATTTCTAAACAAAACTGGGAAATAGGGAAATACTGGTCCAATTAAAGCCTATCGATGTGACCTGAAAGATTTTCATTTGTGTCAAATGATGTTGGCCCTGTTCTTGTGTGATTCTGTGCTGCTGTTTCCAATTTTTTTTTCTTAAACACAGCAGCAAAATCTTCTTTCCATTTGAAAAGCATTCCTCTCTATCATATTTTACAAAACATGGGGTTCAAGCCACAGGAGCACAGTATTTCACCTTACCTAGAAGGTGCCCAGGGGAAAAAATGAAGGCAAAGTGGTCAAGACAAGCAGTAGTAGCTTCCTGTCATTGAGTTTTGACTGTCTAGCAAAGCATGGAAAGTCAATTTTATTTATTAATGTGAAGTTTTAACAAGGAAAAAAAAACCAGACTGAGCCTTCCTCAGGAGTATGAAATTAACCTATGGAATGATCACATGGGCATTTATGTGCTTGTACAACTAAAATTAATGTGGCACAACATACTTTTTTCCCCTTCTGCTTGGCTGAACTTTATTTTCACAGCAAACATCAATTAAATATGAAAGATCAAGCTAATAAACTGTATCCGGCACACTCTGTGATTATTTGTAGAATTCAATATTTTCCCTATAGCAACTGTCACTTTCTAAAAGACACAGCAGAACTCACGGTTTCTCAAAATAAGAAAGTTGCCCACAGGAAAAACATTCTGTAACATTATTACTTTTTGTATATGTAACTTATCTAAGGGAAAGACTTCATATTTCATGCTCCATGGGCAAGACTTAAAGCAGTGATACTTACATTTCCTCACATCATCTAAGAAGGTAACACTCCCTGGTTTTTCTCCCTTCTATCATTTTTTCAATGGCTACATTCTCTTCAGGCTGGGAATGCTGTCCTCAACTGGGGCTCTCTTTTTCTGCAAAGCCTGGAAGTCGGAGCAAAACTGCCTTGTGTCAGTGCCATACTCTAAGGTAAGTAACTCAGAAGAGTTGGGTTGATAGCTTTTAAACATGTTATGCTAATTATACCACTGAAAAGGAAAAGCATCAGGTAAAGTTAAAGAAGCTGTCTGCACTAAACTCATTGCCATCAATGAATCATTGAATAAACCATCAGTGAAGTAGAATAAAATGAGGATGCAACAGGTAGGAAATGTCCACAGACCATCTGGTTTCCTTGAGCATTTCTGCTGAGATAAGATTAAATACCAATTCCCCAAGCATCTTGATGACAAACCCTGTTCTATTTGTCTACTGAAATCTAAAGATCTAGGTTAAAAGACTACTAAATATCATAATTACCACTTAAAACTTGAGAGATTATTACAAATATCTTCAAATGAGACTTGATGCTATTATGTTGGATTGGATCTGTGTGTGCCAGAAGAAGCCACAGCATGGGCCATCTACTCACGTCAGTTTAAGATGTGCCTGTAAAGCCACAAGCTCATGATAAATTGATTTGCTGAATGTTAAATGTAAGCCCATCTACAAGCTGCCCCCCTCTAACTGAACTGAATTAAGACAAATTAGTCTGACTTGTGTCTAGTCACAGGCTCTGAACACAAAGGCAACTGTGTACGCAGTGGAGCAACAGCCACCAGTGACCTGACAGATTTCCTGGTCTGCCTGAAGTGGCAGCCAGCCTGTTGATTAACCTAGGTACCCAAAGTTTTATTACTGAGGGCTGGGGGAAGAGTCTAATGACAATCAGTGTCTTGATCTGCAGTTATTTATTGGAATTTTGTGCTGGACCATCCTTGAATGATTTTAATTGTTGAATGTCTTGTGTGAAGACTCGGAATGTCTGCCAGACATACCGTTATCTTCCTTAATAGCCCACTGAATACCCTTTTCTTTTTTTAATGACACACCTAAAAATATACAGACAAGAAAAATATAGGGGTTTTTTGGTTTGTTTTTAAAGGCAAGAATGAGCCTACACAATGCAGAATTAAAATGTTTCCCTGTCTTTAGTGATTGCCATGGTCTGATCTATAATTGCAAAGGCAATCAGTACAGGCTCCCTCCGGCAGTACTCCTCAAGGAAGATATCCCTTGCCAAAGCATCTGGATCTAGTATATAGCTATAAAGAATTACACAACTTGCCAATAGATATGAGATTTCTATTGGCATGTCTGGTTCTATTAGATGCAAATAGCTTTCCCATTTACAGGGCACAATGGGATGAGTTAAGGAGAGATTTTCAGACACTAAATTTCCTCACTGTTGGGAGGTTAAAGTAGATGGTGGGCATTTCAATATAACTTTTTGGAACAAAAGACTTAATTTAATTTTTAAATTTTTTTTTTTTTAAGTTGTCTTCCTGTTGGAAATGTCTGTGATTGGGGTTGCATGATTTGTCAGGCTGGTAATTACTTATGTTGGTTTTTTATCTCCTCCATAACACAGCAGTAGCAAATATGATTTAAATGTGAGTAAGCTTTCAATGCTCACTTTTTAAGTGTTTGTTATTAATAAAGAGGGACATTTTCATATCTTTCACCTAGGAAGCATTTAACAAATATTAATTACATTTCCAAAGTACCAGAGTTGTGAGGTAGATCTAAGATCAGGAACAAATTTACCAAAAAGCAAGGTGACTTGTTTTTTCTCCCACTTAGCACTAACCAGTGTAGCCCTTGCTAGTGTAACATGGGACACAGGGGAAGGTATTCATCTGGATCGAGGGTCTCAGGGACTTTAGTGTGCTTTCCTTTTGAAACAAGAGAAATAAATTCTCTTAAAGAGACATGTAAAGGACACACCCTCATCCCATTGAAATAGAAAGGAATCTTGTTTTAAATTTAAGTAGGACACGATTCCGAGATTAAAAGGATGAAATTCATCACACCTGTCTTCAATACTCTAAAATGTAGCTACCAATCATATAGGCTTTCCTTAAGGTTGGGCCAGTCTTAGCACCCAGTTTTGAACCCTTTTTTAGGGCAGGCAGGAGTTCTTTGTGTAGGTGCTTCTCCCTCAGCTGACTCAGGAATACATTTATATGAGTAACTTATCCTACACACTGTTGATTAACTCAAGTTAGAGAATATAAATCCCACCCTGAATGGAGTGCACATGATAAAGACACACCTAGCAAGCAGCATGGCTGGGATAGAAATTTATGATTTCCTTTTTCTCAGTCTCACATTCAGTAAAATGTGTTATGAGGTGCTAAATTCTTATACTAAAGATAATAGAGAAACTGCATTATTTTATTCCTTTTCATTCACTATGGAAAAAATCATACTGAACCACCAGAAATGTAAAAGAAAAAAAAATCGATGTAATATAAGACTGCAGACTCAACATTATTTCAGTAGATGGGTTCTCGGTAGCAGCCACAGCTCTGGGAGACCCTGTCCCCCCCAGGCCTCTGTGACCCCGCTGTGTTTACCCTGTGTGAGGACAGCTGAGCTCACAGCAGAGCCAGCACCGAGGGACAGCAGCCTGTGGGAAGGGGCTGGAGGAGGGCAGGAAGGAATGAACCCCGTCAGCTCCTTGCTGCACAGCTCCTGTGTCGTAAAGCCACATCCAAGTGCCGCTGGTATTTCCTCAGCCACCAGCTGCTTTTACCTCATAAAGGGGCTTGATTGCTTTGTCCGTGTAGCCTGGCCGATTGCTTGGCACACCCATTATTTTTAACGAGGATTCTTATTTTCTTTGGAGCCAGAACACCCCTGTTGGCAGCCACTAACACCTTTCAGCCTAACTGTATTCCTGCTAACGTTGGGCTTTGAGCACGGTCTGTAGATGTAAGAGGCGAGCACAGTCCCTTCCTCAAATTGTCTGCACCCTCACCAATAAAGGGTAGGAAAATCTGCGTGCGGCTCACACCCCGACTCATGACAGGAATGAGCACAGAAAGGGTGAGCATATGCCCGGCTCCTCCAGTCTCGGGGGTGCTACAGAAAGGCTGGAATTCATGTGTGCTCTGGGCCTCTCCTATAATGAACTTTTTTTGAGACTTGCAGAGGTCAAGCTTCAGGGCAGGCGAGTTCACAGAGATCTCAGAGCTTACATGAGCTGTGTTAGACAGTGCTTTCTTAACATTTCAAACCTTTCTCACCCCTGTACCAGGGCCAAACCAAAAGCAGCCAGAGAGACTGAGGGATTGAATATGCAGCCCAGAAGTTGGGTGTTTGTTGCAATACAATTTAAATGGAGGCCAGAGGAGAGAGTGCCTGGCCCAGTCTCGGCCAGGCAGCAGCTCCGGGGTTCAGGCACTGCCCCAGCTCAGAGCAGGGACTTGCACAACCACGCTCTTGGGAGTGCTGTAAGTCCTGGGCTATTGATTATTCTGCAAGCTTTATCCTCACTGTAAAGTTTTCCTTTTGACAGATGGGGTTTTTTCTTTAAGATGAAAACCTCTCTGTCAAAAAACTCCCAACCAGTTCTTTCACTAAGACAATCAGCGACTCAAATCAAAAGAACTGCAATAACCCCAAACCTTAGGACTGAATTGCCTTAATTACATATTACACTTGATAGAGCAATCAGAGTTGCTTTGATTTGGGTTATGAATAGATAAGATCTGTGTGAAAGATTTAAAAAGTCACTCTGTGCCTCTTTTTTCCCCTTTTTTTTTTTTTTTTTAATTGACATTACCTTGACACATTCATGTAAAGTATCATATTCTCTCCTGGCGTGACTGAACTCTGCTGCTCACAGTTTTATCACTGCAATGGCAAATATTCCTCTTAGTTTAGAAAAAAAAACTTGGCAGCAAAGAAAAGGAAAAAATGGATTTGGAGTACAGGCTTTGGTCTAGGCATTTATCTTGACTTTAATCTTCAAGCTGAAGTTCCTGTTCTCCTTTCTGTCCTCAGTACAAAAAAAATAAAAATTTATTAGAATACAAAATATTTATATTAGGTTTTCAAATCAAATTTAAATTTTCAGTTACCAGATACATTCCTTTCTTTGAAAACAGCTTCAGTCAGATCCTGCGATTTGACTACAAAAGGATATGAGAATGCCTCTGTTCAACACAGAAAATAAGATTAAAGCCCTTTACGAGAGGATGGTAGGTTCAAGGTGACAATGCATCGTGATTTTATACCAAACAGAAATAGCATTAAGAATTATCTCTAGGTCACAGTACTGACTATCAGCCTGGAAACCATCTCTTTGTTACACAAGCCTGGTTTTAGTTACAGAAACATAAAAAAAAAACAACCATTAAAAAGAAATTATTGAAGCATCAAGAGAATGTTAACCTGACAGTAGCCAGTATCTTGATTGTGTATTTCTTAGTTGTGGTATTTACAGGCCAGATTTTCAAATTTGGTCTCTATTTTTGACTGCGTCCAGTTTGCAGATGGAAGTTCAGCATGTAACATCATTCTGGGCTTTGCTCTTCCTCTCTCCCTCCCTGCTCTTGTACCATCTGGGTGCTCATGTTTTCCATGCTTAGAATTTCTGAGACTCAAGGCTAACGTTATTCATTTGGAACCCAGGTCTTACTGAGTCATGTTCAGTGTGTAAAATTATGTCTATGTAATTTTGCCTTTAACTGAGCAAACCAAAAGGCACAACAAGGTCATTAAAGAGGAAGTGAGCAGATTTCAGACTGACGATAACATAAATTTTTATCAGCACAAGCAATTAAAAACTAAGGACATTGCCAAAGGATGTGGTGAATTCTCTGCCCCTTATCATCTTAAATATAAACTGGATGTCTTTCTGAAAGATTTTCTTGATTTCAGCCACAAACTGGGTTTGATGCAGGAAGTATTGAACGAAATTCTACAGTCGGTGTTAAAAAGGAAGTTAGGTAATAAACTAGATTATTATAGCAGTCTCTTCTGACCTCAGAATCTCTCCAGAATCTATATCTACCTTGAGAACTAATTTATTAAAAGCCTGGCTGGCTGTTGTGGGCAATGAAGTATTGCAATACTTCAAGGGTTCTGTGAAAAAGGACTGTTGCCAAAATTGCTGACTGCAGTCAGCATTTTCTGAAGATCACAGGAAGTGAAAATACAAAATAAGCATCCTTCTGATTCATGTACATTTTCCCCAAAATGCTTGCTTCCAAGTATTTTTCATTATCCAGCAACTGCACACCTTAAAATTTGAAATAAAATATTAAAAATTAATAACTTCTGCTAGCTTATGATGCTTCTTCTCTGTCACACAAAACAGATGTCTAGGAAATCTTACTTTTGCACACTAAGTAGGGATGCAACTCAGGCTGTGAAGAACTTGTCTATAAAAGTCTACTTGCCAAGAAGCACAGCCTAATTTGAAAATATTAAAAGAATCAGCCAATTAGAAAGCTATCATTACTAAAAATTTGAATTGTCATTCAGTTCAAAGATAAAAAAATAGTCTATAAAGTCTCCAGGGCCTGATGCCAAGACACAGTTGATTAAGCTATTAGACAGATCTGGATTTAGTGCTAACACCTTGCATGGGGCAGTCTGCTGCTGGCTGCTGGGTTTGGTACCATGCTCATAGGCTGACTTCTGTCATTTTCACATTTTGCTAATAAATGGGACAAATGCCATTTCTCAGTTTTGGAGCCTCAGAACATGTGTTGCAAAAGGTATCATTTTTTATCCTCTTTAGGCAAAATAGTTGGGTAGGTAACCAACTTCACACATTTGTGAAAGAAGAGAAAAGGAAAAAAATGAAAGGAATCCCAGACTTTTTCTTGAGATGTTCTCTCAAAAAGAGCAGAAAATCTATTGTTAAAATAAGTCAACTCACTACTTACTACTTAATAAAAGAACCAGAAATCTGGAATGACTATGGAGGAGCTCTAGACTGTAACCTTCTGAGAATCCCTCGAGAGGACTCCTCATAGAAATTTGCCTGCTTTCTAAGCCCAGAGACAAACTGACCATAGAGATATGTAGGGCTTGCCAGGGCACCTACTCTGGGACCACTTTGGGTAGCACAGTTATCCTGGAGGTGTGAGACCAGCTCTTGTTTTCCCTTACCAATCCACAAAAAGATGCCTGTGTTGAGCTGTGCTGCTTTTTTGACTCAGTTAAGAAGGAAAAAGAGAAATATCCTGTATGGAAAAACATTTAAGAATAATCTCTCCCTCATTCTTTGCAAAATCTAGAGTTGGCTCTAAGGAACAGAGTTTAGATTTAGACTTTGCAACGGGAGAATGTGCCCTTTTGGCACCTCATATGATTTTCTCTGAACTTTGCCGAGCACTAATCCACTAAGTGCACTGTAATGTATTTGGAGGGGGAGAAGAAAAGAAATAAAGTTTTTTTCAATGGTGACTACATGGGACTATATTTAAAGAAAAGTCAGTAGTTCTTTCCATATGTTGAATGACATTCAAGATCCAAATGAGCATTCATTTTTACCTTAGACATTTTTCAGGAATGTGCTGGCAAATATCACAGACAGAAAAATTGCTGGAAAAACTGGGCAGAGATTTCTATTATTCAATATGCTTTAACTCTTTTTTGCTGATGCTCTTTAAATTAAAGGCTATTTCTTTGGCATCAGGGTGCTCCAATTTTGCTAAAATCATGACACTAAATATACCATGTATACTGTAATGGCACAATCTAAAACGTATTAGCTCAGCAGTTGTATCCTTAAATGTCTACAAGTTATAATGTGTCAGAAAATCTGGGTTAAAAGGGTGCCAGAACTGAAGCCTAGTCAAAGGGGAACAGCAAGAGAGTTTTATTTTACTGCCTGCTCTGACAGGTCACTGGATTGTGATTATGCAGTCAGATATGGTATTCATCCCCTTGATAATGGAAGTTGGGTGGCTGGCTGGAAAGAAAAGGCATGGAAGATGGCTTTTGGTCATTGTCTGAGCTATTTCTGGTAATCCTCCTTACTGTCTAACTCATGTGTTCAGGAAGGATTTGGGCCCGTGGGGTAAATGGAATTGAAATCTCTCAAGAGGAAAAAACGATAAGGAAACAATGTGTACTTGCCAGCGTTTTTAGGAGGAGATGTTTAACAAAAGAAGAAGCCTGTGTTCAGCATTAGGTTACTGCATTGCCAGCTCTGCTGGTTTCATTGCTGCCTCACAATGCCAGCTCAAGTCAGTAGAAGGACTGTTGCTGTTCTCTCAGCTCTTTGCTGAAACTGTATCAGCTGGATCTGAATATCACCTATCAACTGTCATAATATTGCAAATTACTCACCATTTAATAAATATGCATAGCATTTAGATGGAGATTATCCCTTAACCACATTTCATTTATAGTATAGTGTGGAATGGGAGAACACTCATGGTGACACGAGGAGACAGATCAGCTGCTCTGTAACTTTTTTTTTGTTGGTTTTTTTTTTTAATATCTCCAGAGCTACAAGTCAGGTTTCCAGATGCTCCTTCCCAGCCTGAGTCCTGCATCTTAAACCTTGTGCAGCAGAGGACACTACTGTGAAATTCACAGCACACCAGTTAATTCAAGAGAAATGTAACAGCTAAGTAAATTAACTGTACTGCAATGGTTTCTTCTGTGGTAATGGCAGCCTAATACACAGAGAGGGCAAGGTAGTTCCCTGCCCTGCTTTCCCTCCATCTGGTTTGAAGGAAAGGTGTTCTGGCCACCATATACAGTGAGCTGCCAACTTTTGAGTCAAAGCTTGTAAGAAGCAACTATGATGGTGCTGTTGGCAGTGTGGTGGGGCAGAATTTTGTATCCACCCTCACCAAATTAAGAAAAAACACAATTGCCCACCTATGGACAAACACAGCTGAGTTGGGAAATAAAGTGGGCAAGGTACAAATGGCTCCATTGTACTCAGAAGGAGCAAATGTGCCTCAGGCTCGTGCTCACCTTGGTCCTGAACCCTCCACTTTCTCTCACCACCTTTCCAAAGGGGTGGCACCAGGTTCCCAAGGTCGCATTTGTTCTGCGATACCAGAGGTGTAACATCAGGATGTACTTGCACCACAGCAGGGTGTGGAGCACTGTTTGCCATTTATATTTATCTGCCCAAACCTTCTCAATCAGTCTTACAGTTTAGCTCCAATCACTGTAGACTGTGACATTTAATATCAAATACTCTTCCAACATTCCCACATTAATAAACACAAACAGTGAATCCTCTCTCTGTTGTAATCACGATTTCTGGCAGCATTTAAAAGTGCATATTATTATGGCAGTATTAAGAATTGGTACAGCTTCATGCAATGCTGGAATATATATCCAAAAACTAATTTACTTGAGTTGTAATGTTAGGATTATCCTTCTGTCTTTCATGACTGATGCTTCATCTGGAGAATGCTTAATGTTTTCTTGTCAATGACTGTTAACTCAAATGAATTATTCCAATCTGTTTACTTTGTCCCTTTCTAACATATGCAAATTATAATTAAAAAGGAAAAAAAAAAAAAAAGGAAAATGCAAACAGCATTGAAAAGCTGGTATGACAATACTGTGTAGATTTTTCTACCCTTAAGTCCACATCAATAAGCAATTTAACAATAGAACTCTTAATGGGAGACCAACAGATGAAATTGTTGTAGAGCAGATCATTGGATGAAATTTTTTTTTTGCCCACATAATTGCATGCAGCCATCCTTGTGTGAAATCCCCCATCAGATTACAGGGTTTGTTGTATGTAAATTGAAGACTAAATGCTTGGTAGCACCTTTCAGCTCTGCAATGCTGGAAATGAGTTTTTTAATAGGAAATTAGATTAGTAATATTTTAGTCAACAAAAATGCGGAAAAATTCTGCATAAAAATGAGAAAATTATTCATGCAAACTGACTTTAAAAAACAAGTATGAACAATTGTTAAATTCTGTATACTACTATTCATAAAAAAATCTGTGCATTATTTTGCAAAGAATGAGATGTGCAAAGACAAATTATTTCTACTTTGCTGGCTATAATGTTGACTGAGCTATTGGCTATCAACAGGTTGCATAATTTAGTGGTTTCAATTTTTAATATGATTTTATTCAGTTCTCAAAGCGAGGAACAATATGTGGAAAATTACAAGTAACTCAGTCCAGATTATAAAATAGACTTTTGCAAACCATCAACCAGGCACTAAAACAAGATATTGCCATTTCCAGTCCCTGTTATGCTGCAGTGGATTATATTAACCTTCAGTGAGTTTCAGAAGCCAAAGTGAGAAAAGACTTCTCAGCCTTAAACTTCCTCTACAAATGCAAAAGTGGTTCCTCTGATGTCAATTTCCCTTCCTTTGTAGCTGATAGCCCAGAAAACAACTGATCATGTAATAATAAATTATCATCAATATGATTTATAAACACTTATAAAAATGGTTCTTGCAGTTTAGGCTGGACCACAGAGCAGAGCCTGAATGTACCACACACTGAGAAAGCTGAGGAAGGCGTGTGTGACCAGCAGGAAACAACAGATGGTTGGTAGAATGAAGCAAAACATACATCACCATCATTACATGCAAAGTTTTAGGCAGAGACATTCCTGTTCCTAAGAACCTACTGGCTTTTAATAGCCTGGCTACAGTTGAACTATTACAAAGCTTTGTCCTTGTTCCTAATGATGATGTAAAAAGTGATGGGTACCCAGAAGGGGGTCTCAGACTTCTGCATACTCTAAGCAGGAATAAAAATTACATTGGTGGAGCAGTGAAACTAATGTCTTCTCCAGCTTTCTGAACACAGGTGATAACTGTTCTGGGCTCCTGGCAGAAGGCTGCAGGTCCTGGAAACCTCTTAAAATTCCTCTAGATGGTTTATAATCTTCAAACAGTGACCATGGGAATGTGTCTCCTATTTCCACGAGAAAAAGATCTTTCTCTCACTCTCCCTAAAAGCTTTAAAGAAGTAGTGCCTTAGATAACTGAAGAGACCCGAGGAACTCCTTTTAACTGTAGCAAAGATCCCAGCAACATGGTCTGTACTTATAAATGAGAATATTACTAGGATCAGACTACATCATGCAACTGCTGCAAAAGTCCATATAAACCAACTTAAAAAAGGTTCTTTCACATCAACTCCCCCTCCACTCCAAGTATTTACTAGCTTTTATTGCCAACAATACTATTTTGTTCTATAGATGATAAAAAATAAACACAGCTCCTTGTCCCAATGACTGACAATCTAAACACACCCCAGGGAAACCCACAGAGGAAATAAAAGAGGGACAGAAAGTTGTTTTCTTTGTTGCCTTGTTAATTCACATCTTACGTGCTACACAATAGAGTGAATCTCTAGGAGAGTCATGAGTTTTGTGCTGAGGTCACTGCTATCTAGTTTATTCCTTTTTGTGCCTTTGGGACATAAAGGAGAAGAAAAGGCAACCAAATTCCAGTGGCTGTAATGGTGACAACAGTGTAAGGGGAGAACCTATTTACCCACATTTACACCTTTCCCTCACTTTTCATTTTTTTTTTTTTATTTTTCTAAGACAAGGATTACTCCAACAAACAAGCAGATTAAAATCGGCTACCTGAAGCTATTATCACCCCTGGCTGTCATCTCTACCTCCCTGACAGACATCACTGCAGCCACTGCACTGAGAGTTCAATTTGTGAATGTGAGCCCATTCCACACCATGGCTGCTCTAAGATGTGCATCTGAAAACATAATTTTGGGAGCTTATTTGCAAGCAAAGTGGGTCCTGGCATCATCTGGCAAGGTGCAAGCAGCTTCCTCTTCCATCCATCTGCCTTTAAACCACACTCATGTCAGTTTGAACTCCCCAGCCATCAGTTAGTCAGGCAGAGTGATACATCTAAGGAATTTTGAGGTTTTTCACAGTAGATAGAACACGGTGGGCATAAATATCTTCCAAACTTCTCTTAATTTTTTTTTCTTTCAAATCTCCTGGGCTTGATGTTTTTCTTCATCTCATTCAGAGAGTATTCTGTCCAGTCCCTATGAGTGCCTAGGAAGTGTGACTGCACACAGAATAGAAATTAAAGCCATGTTCTTTAGTCTGCTTTTTTGTAATCCCAACTCAAGCTTCCAGTCTCAATTTTTAAAATTGATTAAAGTGTAAATTACAAAAGATAATACTACTCCCAAGGACAGAAAAATAATAAAATAGGTTTACAAATCTAAGAGAGAAAAATCAATCACTGGCAAGAAGTAGCCTAGGATATGAATGAATTGCATGCCATTTAGAGAAACAAATAAATGCAACAGAATTAATCAGCAGATGTAAAAGAGAGAGTGTGATGCTTATACAAAATAGAAGAGATTACAAGAGGGCACGAAACAATGGCCATATGCATCAAATCATAGAAGCTTTCTGCACACATAGGAAAAACACTGAAGAAATGCTACAAGTTATTTTTTGAAGAGGAACATGAATTAAAGCAAATGAATCCAATCTGTGCCTCTCTCGTATACATGCACACACACAAACCCTACTTTCACAAAGTCAGCCCCCCTTGTGGATTTCTGACCCTCACTCTTGCTCTGCCACGTGAAAGCAGAATTTTAAATTGAGTCTGGAAGGCCAGGGTGTGGTGGCACAACAGCAGCATAAAAAAATACATGAGTTTTTTTCTGTATTTGCATTCCTGACAGATTCCTCACAACTCTTATTAACTAGACTGAGGACTTGGGAGAGAAAGACATAGAAACAGTCAGGCACAGCAAATAGAATTAGGAAATATTTTGAAAACAGTCTTGCAAGCCAGGACATGCAATAGCCAAATTCACTTTAAGTCTCAACAACCCAAGTTCAAAGGTTTGAATTACTCAAGAATATCCTATGTTTAGCCAACACTGCTAATCTGGCACATCTCTTCCTTGTCTGGCCAAACCCTTCCCTTCTCAAAATACCCAGAACAGATAAATGCAGTGTTACAGATACTCATGAACAGAGAGAACATGACTGAAACATCAGTGTAGCTTTGAAAGGCAGGCCATATATCTACAGCCACGGCCACATATCTACAGTCATGATGGGCTTAAATTTTGTTTTGTTGTTCTTCCAGCTGTTTGCCAGCAATAAATGGCAATTGTACTTTCCAACCATGTTCAGCTGGGCTCTATGCCATTTTTTGCTGTTTTTGATGGCAGAGTTCTCAAAGACATGCATTAAACTATCTGGCCCATGCAATAACTCACTAGGGTTGCACTCATGCTTCCAAGGAGGCCCATAAGAAGAGGGAAAGTAGGTTTTTTGAGAAAGGCAGCAGTCTTCTGCATTAGCAATATTAAACTTTCCCAAGGAATTTCAATAGCATTAGCAAATTATTTTGATAAAATACAGGAGGCTTTGCAGATGGTTTTCTCAGGGTTTCAACAGAGCAAAATGTGCAAGCTGTACACCCACTCCTCGATGTTGTAAGCTCCCTTACAGTCTGTCCTGCGACCATTCTCAAATACACTAATGTTACAGAGTTAATCTCATAATAGTAATGCGTCCACAAACAAATTACTGCAGTAATGCAGTTAGCTCAATTAACTTTTGAATCTATTCACTAGGCAGAACTAAAGGTCATTTTCTATTAAAATATCTCCCTCCCACTTCCTTATCACCCTTTGCAACTTATGGGAGTTAATATTAGAAATCCTGTCTATGCTATGTCAGGAAGAAGACAGGATGATGAAGCCAGAAAAAGACCTTATTCTTTACTAACATAACACAGACATGGCCCAAAGAGAACATCTGCCTTCTTTCATGAACACATCTAATTATGGCAAATTGTTAACACCTTGAAGAGGAGTTTCATAGAAGGGTAAACTTTAACATATGCCATCCTCACACATAAAACATCCTGTACTTCATACTTTTCCAAACACATGCCCTTTTTCCTACAACAGTTTATCAAAGGCCTTGTTTTGAAAAGGACTTGAACCTGTCTTCCATTCCTGTGGATGCATTTTTTTAGTGCTTGCAATTATTTGCCAGTGCAAATAAATCCATAGGAATGTCAAACTATGTAATCTGGGAATGCAGGGAGGAGATGAGACAGCAAGGCCTGCAAAACTGCAAATACAATTATTTCCACACATGCAAATGCAAGACACTACAATTTGAGTCTTTTGGAAAATCCTGCCTTTACTTTATTTGGGCACTGAAAGCTGCCTGTCCACCCTACAGCTCCTGCTACTCTTCCCCTTGAGATCCCACACTAAAGTCACAGTGAATAATTTGACACTATTATTGCCATGGCAACACCTTGATGTCATGCATACACAGAATCATGATTGACATTCCTGCAGTAACCAACAAAAGGAGAAATGAGGGGAAGAAGGAGAAAACCAGACTCGACTCCAATACTAATGGAGGAAACAGAGTATCATTGGCATTGTAAATATTGCTTTATTCATAAATCTGCCTTCTCCTGTTTTTCACCATGCCAACAATCCTGTGAAGGGCTCCCATCAGATCCCAAAACACACACAAAGTGCAGAGGGGGATTCCTAATACACACCTGGATTTGACCAGATTGCAGTGGGTGCCCTTCTGACAGAGCTCTCCTTGAGCAGAGGACTCCATGCTACAGCATGGAAGATTTTTGCCACAGAGACTAGTCTTAAAAATGTGCCTCTTAAATGTCATAGGTATGGCCTAAAATAACACAACACATTAAACAATGTGGGTTTTCCCTCTGAGGATAGTCTTCAGGTGTTCAGCTGGGCTGTAAACCTCTTCTCTTCTCTTCTCTTCTCTTCTCTTCTCTTCTCTTCTCTTCTCTTCTCTTCTCTTCTCTTCTCCTGATGTTTATAAGTGTTCACAGGAAGACACACACAAAGCATTAGGAATAGTATAAAATAACATCTGTTAAGTATTTTTTAAACCCAATGTCTGCAGCAGTTCTCATAGGGGTCTACAGGCAATACCAAGACAAGGATGGAAACAGCCTTTTATTCTAAATTTCATATGTACAAGGAAAGCCATTTTACACAGTTTTGTAAATTCTGTGTAAAAAAAGCTATTGTCATCCAATGTCACTGTGTTTACACTAATAAGAACTTTTAAACATGGAGTACATTATTAACAACAAAAACTGTTAACAAACAGGCATAAAAGACACAGATATGTGTGTTGATATTTCACATATATTCTAGAAATGAGTTGGCGCAAAAATAAAATGTACCAGTAAAAAAAAATAGGCTTTTTTTTTTAAATCACGCAATACATGATTTTCTTTCTCGCTTTCTCTCCTTTTTGTACATAATATGCTGAGATCCATTCTCAAGCCTTTTCACATCAGGATTTGCAGGCACTTCAGCAACCCAGCTATATTTTTTGCAATACATGAAGTTCAGACCAACAAACATAAAAACAGCTGCTGCACAAGAAACTCTCATATCCCATATGCACATTCAAATATTACTTTCTGCTAGAGCAATTTTTTTTCTTTAGTACTTTTTGGATACAGACATATTTTCAGGATGATATGTAACAGTTTGTCTCCACTTATCTCTCATTCATGTACTTAAAGGTTTCTTTTTAATGTAGCATCATGATGCAATAACATGGTATGTGGAAGCACAAAGGAAATTGTCCACAAAGCTTCACAATTTCTAAAAAGAAGGAATTGTTCTCTTTACGGCTATTTGATCCAAAGAAAAACTGATTTCCTCTGCTCTCTTTGAGCTATCTCCAAAATTTGCTCAAAGACTGCTGTGTATCAGATGACCATGAGCTGACACCCTCCCTGGTTCTCTTCCTAGATACAAGTGTCATATGATCAAATTAATTTAGAAGCAAAGCAAAGGAGAACTCAATTGTATGTTTGTTCATAATTTCCCATCTTTAATAAAGTAGTAAAATATACTTATCAAAGGTTTAGTTGTGTCTGTATAAATAATCTCTCTCCAGTTATTTCATTTGTAATGGACTGTGCATTAAGATTATAAGGCAATTGGAACAGGGTTCTCAGGATAACTGAAAGCTTAATATTGTTTTCCTCATGAGTCAGGATAAAGGCTTTTTTAATAAGCTCAGAGTGGGGAGAGAGAGAAAAAAAAGAGTGCATATGTGCATAATAGAAGAAGGATAGTTTTTCAGCATATAGACACTTAAATATTGATCAACAAAGACTGGTAATGACTCCACCTTAAAACATATCAGAACTCCAACTGCAATCCAGAGTAGAGCTCAGCCTTATCCACTCAAGAGTGATATGTACACCTCCTTCTGACCCAAGAGAAATAATAGAGGACATGTCAATGCTTCCTTCAACCTCAATTTCATTAATTTTATGCCACAAAGCTGCATGTTGCTGTAATAAGTCACTGCAAAGTAAAACACATTACAACAAATCCTAGCAAAAAGCCATTGACAGCTACTGGACTGGGCTGCGGAACTCGGAACGCAGGGGCGGCGCTGCTCACTTCCACTACGATTGTCAAATGGTGGAATGTCCTTCCATGGGTTCAACACTTGGGACAGAATGGCAAAGACATAAGGCCCACCAATGCTTTGCCCACATTTTCAAAGGCACTGAAATAGAAAACGGATATACTCCTTAGTACCATCAGTTTAAAAAGTTTTCAAAATATAAGTCTTTGTATGAAAATGTTCCTTATTGCATGGTAATTTGATCCTCATTTTCTTCACCTCAAGAATAAAATGGTCTTCCCTTTTCTGGTGTTTGCAATCTGTTCAGCCTCGCTACCTGAGATGGTGAAGGCGGTACATCTTGTCTGAAAGGACCTTTAGGAGGGGTATAATTAGGGTCCTGGATTTTCTTATATGAGTCATAGTTGCTAGGCCCTTCAGAAGAAGTTTTTTTTTTCAGTTGCTGTTCTTTCCGCCTCTGCTCTTGACGGAGCAGTTCTTGTGTTTCTAGCATTACCCTGGCATTAAAGCCATGTCCCCCCATGTAGCCATTCCTTGATCCCTGGTAGCTGGAATATCTGGGATTTTCTTTCGCAGTCTGGAACCCTTCTCCAGGGGAATAACTCTGCTCCCAGGAGTCTTGAGATACAGAACTGGCATTTTTCCTGCTTTGCCTGAAAAGAAAAATGGAAGAGGTTTTTAAGATAAATGTTCTGGTTCCCCTTCCCTGTTATTGACAACAATCACTGGAAAGAAGGCGGCTTCTGCCATGCCATCAGCTTTTCCCCAGCTCTGGCATTCTCTAGAAGTCACTTTCTAGAGTCACAGTTCTCTTCTGTCCCAAAGTGATATCTTGTCTCTTTTGTTGGGAGAACATTTCCTAGAGAGGTAACTCTATTTCAAAGCCTCTGCAGGAGGAATATGCAATGAAAACCCAGCCAGTGCTACAATTACCCTCATGTTCTCAAGAAAAATAGTATTACCATTCAGTTGCAGACCAGGACAGACCATCCATGTTGCTGTGCTTCCCAAGAACGCAGGTAACAGCCAGCAACTGTAAAGTCACTCATGAAAGATCTGAATCTAGACTGACACTTGATTAAAAATGCAACAGGCAGATCCTTAAAATACTTGCCCTAACACTGCACGAGTCAGAAGATAAAGCTCGTTATTGATAGGTAGTCCCAGTTTCTTCCTCCCTTTTCCAGAACTAAGGGATTTCATGCTGTAAGGACTGTTTCCCAATCTGTTATAGCTTTCATAAAACAAAAGGCAGAGATAACCTTTTTTGCTCATTTTTTGGCTCCAGGGAGCAGATAAATAGGCCAAATACACATAGGAATTACAAATTCTTATCTCTTTTCACAATAAATCACCACATTATTTTGAAGACAGATTATGGTTTTGAAATAACTTTAATTTACTATCAAACTGCTAGATGCTTGTATGAATTTAAAATAAAATTGGTGGTGATAAAGTAAAACAATTTTGTGCTGCAGCAAAAAAGATACCCACTTTGAGATTAAAATTAGAGTATGAGAATCAAGCAATAAAATAAAATATATTGTGGCATAAATCAATAAGAAAATAATTTAGTTGTTTATATATGGCTTCTTTTTTCGTGTTATCACATATGACATTGTGGTCTCGTCCAATGAATATGTAGTGGGAAGAAGGTAGGAGACCTAGAGAATTTTTCTACCATTACTAAAAGTAAAAAGTCACCTAATGTTTTTGCCATCTTCCTTCCACATGTATAATTTGAAAATTACCATATCCACTTTATTTCATAACCAATTCTGAGACCGCCAGATGAAAAATGTTATGCAGGACGAATGTAAATTATTGCAGCAAAAATTACAACATAATGCAAATTCTTACAAAATTTTTTGTAGCTGTTATTGGTATTCTCATATCCAACTTTGCCAAAGAAACAATGCTTCTGAGTCATGTTTTATCACTCCCTGGAACAAGAGCAAATTGAACGAACCTCTGTAGGCTACGAAACTGTCAGGTTTCTGATCTAGAGCAAGATAAATTTTAAGTAGTAGAAAATTAACATGGAGTTAAACGTTGCTCTTACAGTTTCAAATGGGACAAGAGGATGACTAGTTGAACCAATTTAATTTACTGACTGTTCTGACTGTTTTCTGGTACTTGTTCAAAATTAGTTGGCACACTTTCCCTGTTTTTCTGGGAAGATCCTTTAAAATTGACTCAAGAGTTTATTTGCCTTCAGTACTAAAGATCTGAATGTGCAAAGGGGAAAAAAGGAGGCTCTTAGAGAATACACAAGATGAAAGGCACAAAGCTCAGAAATGAAGCCAGTGTAAAAACTTCAATCATTACAAAGTCATGGTTGCAACATTAAGCTTGGGACCTAGGTTTCAGAGTAACAGTAGGATTTCTGTAAAGATCAGTCACAGCGTTAGGAACAGTTTGTAAAGCTGGAGAACTGGGTGCCCCAGGTTGTTATAGGAGTATTGTGGTATTTACAGTGCTGAACTTTAGCCCTGCAGTTCTGTCTGCTGTCAGCACAATTGAAATACCCAGAGTGCTCAAACTAAGCCATTAAATTATCATTAATTACTCAGCAACATGCATTGCTAGATTTCTAGCCATTTCTCATGTTGAAAACCACCTTGAGTAAAGTTCTCAGTACCTCTTTTCAAAACAAGCATTTCTATGAGCTGTTCTATGATCTATTTTTCATATTTCTTGTAGATTAATTTTCATCTTAGAGTTATTAATTTCTGCCATTGGAACAGCACCTTAATTGAGTCCAACTTTTAAATGCTACCAGAGATTGTGAACAGGGAAAGGGTGTTTTAAGAATCATAGTTTTAAAACTATAAATAAACATGGCTGAGTGGGGCTAGCAGAAGTAAAAGAGAATTTCTCAGGAGAAACAATATGGCATTAATAGGTTTGGTCACTTCCAAAGGAAGGCAGAGATAAAAAGAAGAGGTAATATAAAGATTTTCAAAATGAAAAACTAACGATCTCAGAAAACACAGGAACTTTACATTTCCCTTTCCCACCTTCCAAACTTAACAGAAAAATTCTACACTGAAGGGTGTTAAAGCATTTGAAAATCTGAAACTGTTTTATTTTGAAAGATGTTGCTAAGACAAGAGTTCATGGTTAGATAACTTTGCTATAAAGCTTATATTTGTTTCCAAAAAAAGAGTTATAATATATCTGGTAAAACACATCTTGTCACAACAAATTTTTTTCCACAGCACTTCCACACAAGTCATGAAAAATAATACAGCCTTATTGGAAAGCAATTTGACACCAAGCTCCGGTGTAAATTATTCTCCATTCAACCATTGCTGCTGATATTTCAAAATGCAAAGACTATTTGCATAATGCATAATGAGAGTTAATTTGAAATACAAGTTCGCTAAACTTCTATTAATTCTTAAAATTAAATATCAAGTAAAAGACATTTTGCCCAAACGATTAATCTTTTAAAAACCTATGATTAAAAAAACCATGGGTTTGCTTACATAAAAAATGTATTAATTTTCAGCATTCTATATATATTAAAAATGTATACATGTAAACTTGGAGACCCTTGATTTCTTGGATAATTTTCTCAGATCCACATTTTTTTGTTGGAGGTCTTTAAATTTTTTCCCTTTTAATTTTTCTTCTGTATTAACATTGCAAAGATAGAATTTCTACCCAGTAAGGAATTAGGCAACAGAAAAAAAAGTCATCTGACATGTCAAAAGGGGACAACAATTTCTTGTAATTACAGAAAGTTAAACTGGATGGTGTCCCACAAAGAATAGGTTTGTTTGTTTGTTTTAATATTTCAGTTCTGTTGGGTGCTGAATGTCATCAAATCCCCCTGAAATCAGCTCTGAAGCAATTCTCTGAAGCAATTCTCAGCTACCACATGCTCTCACTTAAGAAATTCCATGCCTCTTCCACAGTGAATACATTCCACCTTATACCAACGCTGAACAAAAGTGTCTGCACTAGGTATGACATTTTCCTCCACAAATGGAATTAGCTCCAGGCTCCCACACACGGAACAGCTTCAGACAGTTCCCATACCTGGGCAAGGAGCTGTACTGGCGCTGAGCTTGCTGGAAACTCTCTCGTTCCTCTTGCCGCTGCCGCTGCATTTGGACCTCTACTGACACAGAGTGCCTGCCGCTCTGTGAGTACGTCTTGGTGCTTGGCTGCAAAATGGAAAGGAAAATGTCTTAAACAAAGCAGAAAAATACCCACAAAAGAGCCATCATTTAAGTTGCTGTTGTACAAATACAGCAATATTTGCTTCAATGTGCAGTTCAAGTAGCTCTTTCACAATAATTAGGTTAAATTCTGACCTGCAACAGTGGCCTGTGCTACAAATTCTGTTCCTGATCTACCATTTCTGAGATGTATCAGGCAAACAATCATCCAGAAGGGGTTATGCTTTTATGGCAATGCTGTAATTGTCAGTGGAACAGATTCTCAGACTCTGTAAGTTAGCCTAGCCATGGTAATGCTAAGTTTTACACCCCACTGAGGATTTGAGGGGGGAAGGAGCACAGCAGCATTTTTGCACCTCACCCATACATCTCACAATACACCATGCTATTTTGCTGTTTACCCAGAGATGGGGAAAACATCTTCTGGTTCAATATGATCAAGTGGATAAATTCAGCAAGTCTCTTGTGGACAATGAGGACTCCTGTATCTCTGAGGAGGATCTTAATGAGGTGACAATTTGAAACTTTGAAGCCAATACTAAGAGCAAGTGAAAATGGATGGTCTTTCTGGGAATAGAGAGTATTACTGGTCAAGATCAGACAGAATGGCTGGATTCAAACTTTGGAACATGAAAAAGTTTACTTTTGTAGAGATACCACTTTTCATTTTACCGTACTACTTTCTTCAGATTTTGTGATTTCATTTTGCAAAATAGACTGTCACAAAAATCAAAGAATGCTATGGGCTTTTCTTGCTTTACTAATAGGTTTTGCCTACAAAGATTTACAGCATTATTTTTTTCCTCCTTAAAATTACCAGTACTATTCAAAATATGTAAGTTGAATCATGGGGTGGTTAGGGAGCATAGCCACTTGTCTGAGCCTGGGACTGAAACAGCTTGTCTCAGACTTGTTTTTAAAGCATGTTTTGCCTTTTTATCTCTGCTTTTCCTCTAAACAAACATCTCTTGTTTTTTTCCATTATAATTTCTGCAGCAGAAAGAGATCATAATGGCTCACAAATACATGCAAGATAAAAGGCTTTTCAAAAGCTTTGCACACTGAAGACAAGTTTTAGAAACTAGAAAGTTGTCATTTGTGACATAAATGTCTTACTATAGTCACGCACCTGCAGGTAGCCAGAAACAAGTTTTAAACAGGTGTATAACTTTTAGAAACTTTGCTATCAATGAGAATACACTTCAGACAGAGCACCAGTGTTAGCTCAGAATTTAACAGATACAATTTTCTCATTATAAAAAGGTTACTGAGTGAAAGAATCAGAAAATGAAAGCATAGACTGGGAATAACAGCAAACTTAAATAAGAGAATCCTGAATGTAACAGTAATGTCTATTTCAGAATAGGTTTACCCCACAGAAACCTCAGTAAAACAACATTTCTAATGAAAAATGCTTTAGGAATGGTGAGATGAAGCAACAAATTGAGAAAACAGAATCATGTGTCAGCCTTGTGGGAAATTTTCTTAGAGATGAATAAGCTGTACATATGTATGTCCAAACCAACAACCCCCACAGAGATTTCCTGCTATATTAAATAAGGGCAACACATACAGAGCAGCATTTCAGTTATTGCATATGTCAACATTTCTAACTTTCTTGACTTTATTGAGAGTCTTCTGACATTTGGTATTTTATTGAAGGGCTCAGCTTATGGAAGGGAGTGATTACCTGAAAATCACAAGGTTTATTTGTGAATTCTCTCCTGTGTGGTTATAAGCAGCTTACAGTGAAGCTGAGGGAAACTCAAAAGTTCCCATATCAACTTCTCCATAAAGAATAAAAACATTTAAACTAAGATTTTAGAACCAATCTCCTCATTTCATGGGTCTCACTTCAACAACACTGGAAAGCTTGCAGCTACATTATGTCATATGTGAGAATGTAGTTATCACAGATAAGACGTGAAATCAGAATTGCTTCTCTTTATTTGAAAACAGTTTCACTTTTTTCAGTTGGCTGTAAATATAACGGATTAAGGAATTTGACAGTACAGAGAATGGTTAAATCACCAAACAGGTGGGGATAGGATTGGGCTGCTGCTCAGTTTAGGTTTATACAAGACAATAAAATGCACCATCTAGAAAGCTTAAACACATGTGAGAAGAGGTGAAGCTACCACAAAAGCCTGTAGTAAAGTGACAGAGGCTCTGAAAGTCCTAATGGAGTATGAATGGACTAAGATCAAAATGTAACTTCAGAGATATTCCTTTTTAATGCACAGAGGAGCCAATGGCTCAATAGAGGCAGGAGCTGTCACTCCTGTCTGCCTGCTGTAGTGCATGCCCAGAATGACAGGATCTGAGGAGTCAGGTCTGGATTCTCTGCAGTTCACAAAGAATTTCATCTAATCGACAGCATTTATAATTTGAGGGGTCTGAAGGCAAACATCTCAAATCCATTATCTGACTTACTGAAGGTGTGAGTACCTGCATGCCCTGTTAAACTAGGAGGATTTGCAATACTTAACTAAACTGGAAAGGACACTTATTTAGTCTGAATGTTGTTCACATCTACAGTAAGCTGTTCATATAATTGAATTACTATCTCATTTCAAGTATCCAAAAGTATGTCAATGAGACATAAAAATATTCCCTTCGTATGTAATCACAAATTCCACAACATAACATGTATACACACAGACAGGTACATTCAACCATCTTATTAATGAAAAGGTCTTTCTTTCAAACCTTTTCATTCAAAACCTCAGTGATACCTCTATGAATGCCCTTGATATATGGCTGTGATGATATAAAGACTTAATATATTCCATTTTGGACCCTTAACTTGCTCAGTAAAATGCAAATCTCTATACAGTGATATAACTTCTCAATGTGCTGTTGATTAAAGTAACCAAAAAAAATTTATATAATAAGTAACCTTAGTCTTCAAAAACTAATTGGTAATTTTGTCTCAGTTGTCATAGTATGCTTTTATACACAGATATTTTATACACAGATATTTTATATTCCTAAACACATATCTATATAAATGCCTAGCCCATTTATGTCAGCATAAGAAGAAAATTAAGAAAACAAAAAGTTGCACTATTTTCAGATCTTTCATCAGCAACAAAAAAAAACATGCAAAAGGAACACATGTAACACAGTAATTTTAACACTGATACCAACACAAAGCTAAGTACAATTATAACAACCTGAAACCACCCAACAAAGCTGGCAACAGCTTGGTCCTCACAAACAGATTGATAAGAACTCTGGCCTCGCTTGCAATGAGATGTATGACAAGCACTGACCTCTTAAATTAGGATGTGGTCAAGGCCACAATAACAACCAAGGCTGAATTATACAAATAAATGTATGTTCATGTCTTCCACAATGCATTTAAGTGGCAATGATGGTGCACTCAGCATTGTTAAACAACATTCAGCATGCAAAATTGTGCTTTAAGATAGATGAAATTACACAGCTCTCTTCTCAAAGAGGCATTAATTTAAAACCAGGGCTGCAAAGTTAGAAGTTCCTACTTTCTCACTTCATGCAAACAACATTTTTTCATGTTACAGAGAATGTACCTCCATGGCTCACATTGCAGTGACCATTATCAGCAGTTCAGGGCAACATATTTTAGTGACAAAGGTCCCTTCTCTCTTTTCCTACCTATCCCAGAGGCTCCCCACACAGCTTCTGTCCCTCCAGAGTGGCATTTCTACCCTCACAGGGTAGTTTTGTGTGGTGGCAGCATGGATCCCTCAGGAATGGCACAGGTCAAGGCTGCCACCGAATTACAGAGAGGAGATCATTGGGGCCATCCAGGGCACTGGTTTTTCAGGGAGATCCAACCAGTTCAGGTGATAGGGGATCTACCAGTGTAGGTGACATCCCTGTCTGACAGCCTACAGCCACAGGAACAAGCTGGGAGAAGTGCTCACTCAGACTCAAAGAACTCTTTGGGTTGATAAAGAAATAGTTAACAGGGAGATTACTAAAAGAGCAATTCCCTAAGTATTTTTCTGGTTATTAAAAAAAGACTATTATTTAAAATTAAAATAAATGTGCTAGTTCTTTTTCCAGATTAAGCTCTATGTTTAACCAAGAAGTTTCAAGTTCACCTGGGAAGTTGGCAGCCACAAGGCCCTCCAAAAGTCCATGGTTCTCATAGTGCAGCACTAATTAGAAATAGATAAGATTAAATGACCTTGCCTGCTTTATGTGTAAATGTACTTGGCACAGATGACAGACAATCCAGTAACTGTATATCAAAATTCAGAATGATAAAAAACATTCAGTGTCTCTGGGAGATGTCCTTGAAAACTATTTTTACTTCCATCTTTGTGTTTATGTTGCTATGGTGAACAGAACATATAGCAATATGCCTTTTAAAAATTGCCAACAGGTGTATGCATTAACTCAAACAATATATAATAAGAAAATCTGATCCCTTTCTGTACCTTTCTGTGGTGTATATGTAGGAAGCTGAGCAGTATGGAACAAAGATTTCTGTTCTGTCTTAGGAGCAGCAGAAAGAAAATCTTCAGTATGGCAGAAACAAACCACTAAGCCCTGAAATTCTGCTTAAGGTATTTATGCTCACTATATGCCTGTGAGCTATAAATATGTTTGCTTACTAACTAAAATGACTTAATTTCTTTTTAAAATCTTCTGTCTTCATTTTTTAATTTCAAATACATTAGCAGATTAAAGCTAGTGGGTAAAAAAAGTTAAAAATATAATTTGTTAAACTTAGAGCCTAAACCTTAGCAAAAAATGCTGGCATTTTATTAAATCCTTTGCAGATTTGATATAAAATGGATATTAAGTATACAGCTAAGGAGAAACTACCTGTCAAGACACTACCCTGCATAACTTTGGTTCCTCTCTGGAACAGATTGTGGGATAGGAGAAACTGCAATTTAGCTTCTAAGGTTTTTGTCTACTGCAATACTCCATTAGATATTGCCTAATATCTTGCATAAAATATCCTAAAATAGATGCTTGAAATGGATTAATAACAGAAAGAATTATTACACTACTTATCTTTCTCATTAATGTGTTGAGTAATTCTCCATAATTTGCAGCCTGATACAAACTTTACAATGTTTGTATTGATTAAAGTCTGTTATTAATTTTTTCAGGTAATACTAATATGCTATGGTTGAAGTTACAGCAATAAAAATTGGGCTTTTGTTTTTCTTAAAAAATTTTAGATTATTTAAAATTTAGTATGGCTTTGAGAAGGTCAAGGACTTGAGTACAGGGATAAGAAACACGTATCTTATACAAAGAAAAAGGTTTTTTTTTCCCTATAGAGACAAGAACTACACACCAACAAACAGCAGAAAACACCCAAGCACAGTCCCCAGATTTTCTGAGCCTTTATTTATCAGGCCATGAGGATATATATGATTACGACTCCTGGAGTCTTTCTTCTGTGAAAGTCATGCAATTATTTACTTTTCACAAATTAGTGCATTAAAGCTATACATTTGCAATTAAAGCTACAGTCAGACAAGTCGGGTAGTGTATATACTATGATCCAGTTAGCTGTTATCTTTAGAAAACAAAGTATCTTTTTATTTTACTGCTAAATATTTAAAGTACAGGTTTCTCAGCTGCTCCCTCAACGCCAGTTTTTTCCCATCATTCAAATAGATCCAGGATGACTGGAGGTTAATGTATTTGTGAATGGAATTTGACACTTCCCACTTTCAGCACCAATTATTGCATTGAATATGATGAAATAAAGCACCAACTTTTGTCCCTCAAGCATCTTTGTCGAGTTTTTTTGGATCACTGGTGTGCTTCTACAAGCAGGACTGGCAAGCAGCTGGAGTGTTTTCTACAGATTTAAAATGCTCTTTTTAAAAATTTGATTGTTCACTCCCATGGTATTTAGGGCTATAGAGCTGTGGTTTTGTTATTGAATGGGGGGTGTGTCTGTTAATCAAGATGTGACTAGGCAAAAATACAAGATATGGAACAAATTACAACAAAAGTCCTCCAAAGTCTGGTACTGGTACAAGGTAAACCTCAGCAGACCTAACACAATCCAGAAAAGCACAGAAAACAGAGGCTCAACTTTGGTACCAAACAGAAAAATAAGCCCCAAAAGAATCCTACATTGCTATAAAAGTGTCATAGCAACAGTAAGGGCCTTAAATATTAGCAGACACCCTGTAATTCCATGCAATTCTACGTGCCCAGATACACATTTCTGCAAACTTTGACTGGAATTAACACCAGCAGGATTAAAATGGATTAAACATGTTATTAAATTTTATGTTATTTTTATCTTTTCTTTTCCATGCAACATCAGGCCTATAGTAATGCCCTTGAAAGCCTCTTGCACCTTGCTTTTGGAAATACACATGCTACAAAAAGCGCCATATAAAAGAAAAAAAACTGCTACGAAGCCTGAGAAGGTCATTTTAAAATAAACAAATGCAAAAATCTCTTTCATAAAGCTTTGACTCAGCTGCAGAACTAGTGAATTTTAGAGATGGCTCAGCATTGCAACATTTAGGCAGTTATTTAAACCCTAACAGTGTGTCATTCAAATGGCCTTGAACAGAAATCTTACGCTGCTTAATAGACGGTGTCATTCCAGCGCTATCACTTTTGTGTCTGTTAAGCTGCCTGATGCAGTCAAGTACTTTGTTTACTGGCAGGACAAACAGTGGGGCAAAAAGTCCAGTGCTGTTGCATCACTCATGCAGAAGAAATGACCTTCACCTGATGGGCACCAGCAGAAAGGGATGGGCCAGGCACCCACGGGTACCTCGCAGAGCCAGCATGATGCAGTGCTCCATGGAACGAGATCTGTCCCCCACCCAGGGAGGAGACTGAAGGTATCTCTCACAGGTAACTGGACCTCTGTGTAGCAGGCCATTAACAATCTGTGAGGAATTGAAGTTGGTGAGGTTTACAGGACCATTTTGATAATATATTAGCGGGTTTCTGAGGGATTGAGCTCTTCTGGATATCCTGAGTTGCCTGATTTCCATCAGCATCCATTACTTACACTGCAAACTCCATGTTCATTTATACTTCCTTAAAGTAACCAATAGTCCCACACCACATCAGCACTTTGTTCCCTATCCTCAACCATCCCATCAGCTCGTTAATGAGAAATGCAAACTACTTATCACCTTGTAGCACACACTTCTCCAAGGATAGATTTTTCCTCTCTTTCTATCCAAACCAGGTCAGAGTTGGCTGCTGTCTTGTGGCTCAGAGGCTTCTCTGTATGCAAAGCCTTTTGTTTATGTAGGCTGCACAACCCATCTCCCTCAGGTGAAAACACTCTTTTCAACAATGGCTCATGTACAGGTGCACTTTGCACTGCTGTGGTTTGGAACCAACAGCTCACAGATGGAGAAGAATGAAGAGACACTGATGAATGTATCTAAGTATTTTCCTACATGTATATTATAAACGAATTCTGCAATTTTCTTGTGTCATTGGTATTAAATAATACATCTGGATCTGTTTTGAGAGGTTGTCTTAAGAAAGTCCATCATTTTAGGCTAACATGTTAAAGTAGTACAACACACTCCTTAAGAGAGGGGGTTATGGTTCTTTAATACTGAAATGACTGTGAACTGCTGAAACGGATGAGATCATTGCTTTATCCTTTCCAAGCATTGTGATCTTGAAAGGCTGGAGTACACGATGGAAAAATAAAATTATAAGTCAAATAGACTCTGGGCAATTTTTTTTTTTTAAGTACTTATCTAAAATAAAACATTTGGTCACCTATGTATTTAACAGAGCAGCTCCTACAAAAGCAACAATAAGCTTCAGAATTAATATTAATACATTAAGCTGAATTAGACACTGTGAGCTCATTTGCATGAACTGTAGAAGGGGACTAAACAGAGAGGTACCATTTGTTTGAATAAGAGAAAATAGAAAGGTCAGTGTTCTGACCCACAACTTAGGAAATTATTCCATTCCTAAGGTAATCAGTCTGTCATCCAAATAATTCCCTTCTCGCTCATTACAAGAAACTATAATAAAAGCCAAGTTGACTGTCTAAAGTTGCTATGGCATTTAGATATACAACAATCTGGCCCATGACCTTCAGTAGTTAAGTTCCCAAGTCTTCAAGAGTGCAAGCTTTTCTCATACAGTTTTCCCAACAATGTTGCTCAAATCTCTTGTTTGGAAACTGAACAGTAGCTGATATGGATAACAGAAAGTATCAACTACACCCAGCCTCAATTTACCCCCAAACAGCTAAATTATCCCTGTGATGAGCTATGAAATCATCTTCCATACCTCAAATTGAAAGCTTCTGGTCATAAAAAAAATGTTTATATTATTTATTCAATTTCAGAGGAAGTTAGATGTTTTCTAATACAGGAAAAGAGAAGCCTATATCCTGATACTGTTGTTCTCGGTGACTTCATGCCCAGAGATGTGGCTCTTCGACCATTCTCACCTCGGTCTCATGTGCATGGCAATGCTGAGTAACAATAATTCACCACCCTCACACACTTCAGAGGAAGCTGTGAGAGATTCTGCTGTTGTCATCATACAGTTCCCACTTTTTTGGGAACACAAGCAAGTTGTTCACTGTCTTTATCATGGAATTTTCAACAAAATTACAGTATTTGTCCCATATTTAAAGGATCCTAATTTAGGATATGTAATTGATTAAAAAGCAGCACTAATGCATTCAATTATGTTAATCAAGATAAGCACATGAATTTAAATAATTGTATCACACCACTAGATCAGTTTGAACAGGATTTAAAAGATCAATTAGAGTGTATATCTCGATGCAGAACTGTCTCAGCTAATAGAAGTGTCAGAGTGGTACTATTGTAAAGCAGGCACAACTCTTTTACTGTGAAAAGACATAGCTCCGCCTTTTAAGAAAATAACTACACACAGTGATATTGCTTCAGAGAAAATACCATTTACAAGGTTACATCTTCTATTATTTATTGTTAGTATGTATTTTATTCTGGTTTTCCTTGAAAACTTCAGACCAATAGTGACTGCCTTTGAGACAAAAAAATCCAAGCAGTAACTCAACAGAGTCAAGGGTCTACACACAGAGCAACCAATGCTGTCTGCACACGACAGACGGCTGAAGAAGACTAGAGATGAAGGAAACATCAAAGAACCAAAAACAGGGATCACAGCAAGGGCAGAAGTGTGCAGGCAGAGGACCCTGCCACCCTTTTGGTCTGCTCCCAACCAGCCCAGGAACAGCAGGAGTCAGCCAAGCTTCCCGGCTTTGACAGGCCCTGCACACTTACCCAGGGCTGCTCAAAACTGTAGGTCCGTCTCCTGTCTTCCACGTCCTCGTCTTGCTTTGCTTGCTGGAACTCTTGTCTCAGGCGCTGTATCCGGTCGTGGTTGTTGGGGGTCGATCTGTTGCTAGAAGAGGAAGGATGGAAATGATCAGTACACTTGGGAACTGCCACCTGTGACTGGGACTGCTACTGCAGTGCAGGACTACAGACCTAAAAATAATTTACAAGCATTTAGTACAAAGATCTTTAGTTTTTTAAAGATTATTAATGCTGCCTTATAAAGAAATTTCAGATGTTGCAAGGATAACACAAACGATATTTCTAAAAATTATCATAAGTTGTTGCCACCTTTTCAGTATCTGTCACTCCTAGAGAATGAAAAGGAATAGATATACTTGTGTCAGACTTAACATAAAGGGAAATTAAAAGTCCTAATGATCTCTGCTACTGAATAAACAAGAAAGATACTTTTCCCCAATCAATAAACTGTAGTACTGTCAGATCTTTATTCACATCACATTAATTACAATGTCTGAAGGCTCTACCTATATAAAATTTGGTTATTTTCCCCAATCAATAAGAGCCTGTCATCCCTTAGTTCTGTTTTTAACAAGTCTTTTAAATTGATCAGTCTGAAAGCATTAAAAGGCTTGGGGGGCAGTAAAAAGCCATCCATTTGACAGGGCCATAGGCAGGAATGGATCTGGGCAGCAGACGAGAGCTGGCTTCACTCGGCCCCAGAGACACTGGTGGGCTGGGGAGGGCTCAGTCCCAGAGGCACTGATACAAACCAGCACACCCAGAACCTTCAATCCTTCAAAACTATTAATTTTTCCACAATGCCTGGTAATCCACGCTCCACGGCGCAGGTGTATGTGAAGCCACAATGAAATACGCACAGGAATGGTTTATTTCATGGGGCAGGGGGAAAGTGGGTATTTATTAATCTTGTTGACATTTTTCCAGCTGTGCAGCCCCTACCTGACCCTACAACCCCACTCTTTCCAACATGTTAGTATGGGAATCACAGAAAGCCTGACAAACAAATATGTTATATCAAGACTAAGCAGAAGCATTTTAATCTGTTCTTGAGGAGTCCTTGTGCTGTGCATTTCATTGTTTATTTCAAAAGAGCTGATGAGGAATGGACAGCTATTACTTTGTTTCAAAGGAGAAATCTGCAGAGAGACAATGGAAAGCAATTCCACAGATTTCTCTCCTTGAACACAGTGTACAACAAAACACAGTGAATTTATATCCTGTGTCTTCTCTCATATGAAAAGAGACAAATCTGGAGCCCATTTGTGACTGTTTTCCATGTCTTTTGGGACTGGTAGGTGCAGGGGATTGGAGGTTGTAAATGTTTGAGATGTTACCTCCCACTCTTTTCAGTGCCAATAAACAGAGTTTATCAGTGCTTGGTTGGCCAGACAGAATAATTAGTATGGTTCTGACAAAGGCTAATTTTTGAAGTGGTTTGGGTTGATTTTTAAAAATTTATTTGAAACCAAAGGCAAAGAAAAGGAAGGAATTTAAATAAGTGTTTTCTTTCAAGCTTTTTTTCCCCCCAAATGGGCGCTTCAGGAAATGCTTTATTTGTAGGGTAAGTCAACTTCTATGTGCAAATTACCCTTTTGAAAAGCACAATTAAAAGAAAGCTTAATTTAGAACAGGTGGAAATGAAACACTGGTATTTTCAAAATTTCCACTTCATTGTAGGTGTGTTGCTAATTTTATTTCCTTAATTTGACTTCATTTTGTGAAACAGCTTATCTCCATTTGCAGTTTTATTTTATGTAAATTTATTCCTTATTGTCAAATTCTGCCCAGCTTTACTATACAACCACTTGGGTTTTTCCCATGCATTGCTATACACTTCACATTTTAAAGGGATTCATCACAATCCGATACAAGACATACAAAACACTTCTAAATAGTCTGTTGATTTTAAAAACTGCTATTGTTAATCCAACAAACAAGTAGTCCACTGCTTTTCTGCACAGACAAGTGTTTTCTGCATGATAAATTGCACTTAAAGAAGAAAAAATATAGTAAATATTAATATTTCAGGTATAAGAATATATGTTTGAAAGAGAAAAGTCATTGAACTTCTGTGCAAAAATTACTAGGAAAGTGCCATCCATAGATACCTTGGAGTAGTCAAGATGATGGATAAATAATCAGTGTTCCATAATGAAGGTTGTTTCACACTCTAAGGGATCACAGCACAAAAGTGACACTGAAGCAGTTTATCTAATGTCAAACAGAAGGTAAACCCCAAAAGTACTGCACTAAACCTTGTGCATTACCCAGGATACACTGTACTAGCTCCAAAATGGGCTACTGGAAGGGTTATTACAGATCTGAGGCCTTCTGCACGTTTTGTGATTGTTATTCATTAAAACAGTTACATTATCACATGAATAGCAAGAAAATGCATAGTGTCCATGCCATGAAGCCAGAATGTGTCTTTTCCCAAACAGCAAATGCATGAACTTGACACTCTCTACACTGCAGAGAGGAATAACAAAGGACAAGGAGGATCCTGGGATTTACGATCAACTTGTCTGCAGACCTAAGAACTTATTTTAATGGCAAAAAAAAACCCTTATAAAAAATGAAAAGAAAAAAAAAATCAAGCTGATTCAAGAAAAGTTATTCAAACTTATTAAAGGTTTGATAATGGTAGAAAAGATAAATCTTTTAATATTTCTATTTTATCTGAAAAGCAAGGGACATGACCCAAATTTAGAAAATTGCAAAAGAAGTGAATTATGAAAAGGACTATTTCACAGAAAGAGCAAAATTATAAAAAAGCATTTCTGTATCTACTCAAATTTCTTTGTGCTCAAAAAGTCTGTAAGAAACAGAAAGTGAGATCAAGTCAGTGGGTTTATAATATTAAAAAAATTAATATTTTTATTTAGAAAAGGCAGACAACTAAGGAGGCACTAAGATACATTTCTTAAAAGATTATTTGAGGGCTTAGACTATATCTTAGATTGGCCTCCTTTGGTTTCCTTTTTAATTTCAACCTTGTTCTGATTCTCTAGGTTAAATTATAGCTGCCTTAACCTTCTCACCACTGAGGGCTTGCACATCTCAGTCCTGGCCTGCCATTCTGTCACCTCTTTCTTTTCATGCCTTTCTTCATCCAGTTAATCATCAGTGCTTTTTTGCTGCATTTTATGTCTCCCACTGCACTCCCTCTGCACTCAGGGAACACTTGGTACACTCACGTGGTATCTTATTCAACTCCCAATCAGTACCTCCAGAGGGAGGGAAATGCAAAGATCATAATCACAAGAGAAAACTGCCACCAATAAAATTTTTGGAGTCAACAGTACAAACCTAACTTTATTCCTTTCCAGGTCCCAAGAAGTTCTGCTTTATCCACAAATCTTTATGTAAGTCACATCATTATCCCTTGGGACAGAGCTAAACAAATTATATCCAGTGTGAAGTGTCCTTAGCCAGTCTAAAGCAAAATGAATTTTGACTTATTGGATGAATTGACCCAAGAGAGGTAGGGTCATATTAACAGACTACTAGGATGCAGGCTGCAGGTGTTCTTGCTGCTTAAATTCCCCATTGTGGGTGTATGGTGCAAGTCCTCAAAAGCTCAATTAAATGTGCCATGTTTTGTTCAAGTCCTTCATTCAAATGCACTGAAAATCTGAAGGCAGATCCACCTCAAAGAATTCAGGATTTTTAGCAGGAAGGAAGGAGTTTAACTTGAAATTTATCCAAAGTCCATTGAAGATTTGACCTATGCTAGCTTTAAAGTTTTTAGCAAAACTGGAATTACGACTCTCTACAGTAACCACAGCTTGCTCAGACAGACTTCCCTTATGCCTATTCAATAACAGGAAGGCTGTGAATTTACAGAAGAAAATTAGCACCTCCTAGCATCAGATACCAGTGATGTTCTTCTATCAAAGTACTCTCAATATTAAATGTTCTTAAAAGAAATAAAAATCTAGGAAAGGCTTTTAGGGCCAAAGTTTACTTGGGTTGCAAAGCATCTGTGCTTTCTTGTATCACAGTTCTACTTGGCACCCCATTGCCTTCCATCTGCAGATGGCACATTTCACAATCAGTTATTTTGTGAGTGCTGCTTCAAAACACACCACCACCAGCACAGACTAAAAATGCAATGGTAAGCAAGGCTTAGATAGGCCAGGGCTGTCACATATTTCCAGGAACAAGCAGTTGGAGCAATGGCCATCAGAGTCTCAGATCATTAAGCAATGTCTCAGTGTGATGCCATGCACTGATGTGCAGAGCTGTATTCCTTTCAAAACAGTCAGATTTCCAGTGTGATAAAGTAGATACAAACATGCTACTGAACAGGGATGACTAAAGCTTTGGAAAAAAAAATTTATTGGCCTTAAAAAGCACGGAAAAGGGTCTTAACAACACCACCAGGCAGTCACAACTTGTCTAGAATAACCAAAAGGTTAGTAAACAAACAGTGTTCTTTACACCTTGAAATCTTCCATCACACATTTGAGCTGCCGGGGCCACACTGGCCTGACTGGCTGCTTAGATCTCTGGATAGCAGTAATAAAACACAGATGGGTTCTTACTTGCTTCAAGCTGGCAAATAACTATCACCCATTTGTATGACATAAATTCCTTTTCGTTTGAACAGATTACTTGCAATTGAAAATCAAGGTATGAATTTGTATTTACCTCTGTTAACACATAGAGAGAAGCAGAAAACAAGTTTTTTTCCATCACACTGAGAATTGATAATGTCCTCACTCTGGTGGCCATGCCATGGTTGGTGGCACACATTCTCACCGAAGTACAGGACTAACTGAACGTCTACAAAACTAGCCCCTTTCTTCATCACTGGAGCAGGATGAAACAGCCCAACAGAAAGCAGAGTGGTGACAATCTAATACAAAAACTTCTGCTACATTTACTGGAACTCGAGCACCCTCTCACCACAGTGCTTAACCCCAAGCAGATGGATTTGTCTGTTTCGGACGGCCCTTGAGGGTGAATACGCAGAAACTGTCAAGTTATTTCAAAAAGTCATGGACATAAAATAAAATGAAAGTGTGCCCTTTACCAGCCTTAAAGTTACCATTATGTCCCAATGCACAGTCTGCTGGTTTGTTCACTTTAAGCAGATTTGTTAATCATCAGTGACACAGATGACTGTGCCCACACAGCTCAGGGTGATGAGGGCTGAGCAGCAGCGCAGTTTGTACCAATTCCTTCCTGCCACCAGTTTGCCAGAGCAGGTTGGTCTTTTCCTATTATTTTGTTCTATAGTTTATTTTTTGACATCTAAATGCCGTTCCTCAGGCTTAAGTTAGTGTAAGTGATTTGGCTGGTCCTCTCCTTCCATTGTGCCCTACATATGGTCCTTTTCTGAGACATCTTTTGCATGAACACATGGATATTAACACATCCAGACATGGTACACAAACAGGAGCGACCATGGATGGTGCCATATAAAAGAGCTGTTACATGATTACAGAATTGCTACAGTCAGTCTGAGAAAAAAATCAGCTGAGCAAGAGATCAAATTTCTTAGACTACAAATGTACTTGTAACGTGGTTGTAACCTGGAAAGAGGCATAAAAAGCCTTATTCCACACTACTTTTGCTTTTCTTACGTGTCAAAAAATTTATTGGGAATAGGGCATAAAAAGGTAGGGGAGAGGTGTTAAAAACAAAAAAATGTATGAATTACAAAGCTGCAAATAAAAATAGTTTCTCTGCACAAGCTTCGTTAAGTTTTATCAGCTAGTATCTTGGGTTTTTGCACTCAAACCACAGGTCATAAATTCACAGTAAATCCCCCATATGTTCACCAAACACCTGAATTCAATTTCTCTTCTAGTTGTAAGAAAAGAAATGTGCAGCTCAAATTAATTATGCATGCAAAGCTAGTTTCTAACAAGGGCAGCTTCTTGCATGCTGAAGGATATACATTCTATCCAAATTTTTTTCCCCCCCCCAATCTTTTTTGATTTTGCCTTATTTCTACTGTTCACAAGCTTATAAAAATCATCCTCTCTTGCCATTTTGTATTTGCTAAATGAACACAGACCATTATATACCCTTTAATGTCTGGAGATTTTAAAGGCAGTTAAATTCAGGTATTGGCTTAATGTGGCAGGCAAGATATAACATGTTACCTGTACACATACCTACACTTCAGCATAGTAGTTCCATCAAAACAGGATTTAAACTTTAGGATTTATGTCAATATGGATGCATGCAAAGTCAACTCATTGGGAATTTTAATGTCATTCCAGTTTACCTCCACAGTGGTACTTCAACAACTGCAATACCATGAAGAAGTACATAAGTCACCAAATACAATAATTTTCTTCAGTGGATAAAATTAATTTCCAAATTTTGACATTGTGTTTAGGTGATCATTTTACACAATTTCAACAGAGCAAATAATTAAAAATTAAAAAGATACACCTCTCCTCTCTAGATTCAAAAGGTAACCACAAATGCTCTAAATTCAGCACTCGCTTCTGCTGTGATGGCCATAAACAACGTAGAGAGGTGGAGCTGATGGGGAGGTCACTTCAGCACAACAGACTCTTCAAACTTTCCAGACTAGATTTCACTTTGAGTCCCTCTGCGGCCCTTCTGTAGCAGGGCCATCATTTTACAACCAGTGAAATACGAAGAATGCACCCAAGACCCTTTTTATTGCCACCATCACTCTTCCTTATTAGCCTGTCAGAGCCTGCACACCGGAGACTGAAATCCAGTCTTACTTTTCAGTGGAATTCTTCTACTAAAAGGAAAAGCAGAGATTTTAGGAGCTTGCTATACACATCTGAAAACAGACACGCAGCTACTGGGTTATCACACAGTCTAAGCCTTACTTTGGAGCTGTTAGATTTTGCAGATATAAGCCAAGCCAATTTTCAGCCACACACAACTTGTTACAGCCGTTGTCACAGGGTATTGCATTTTCTGAGTTAGGAAAAAAAAGGGAAAAGAAAAAGGAGAATACCACAAAACCTAAAAGAAAATACAAGACGTCACTGCAAATTTCTTATGAGAACGTTAAAGAAATAGCAGAATTACACAGAGAAAGATTTAATAAATCATGAAAAAAAATTTAAAAATACTAGTGATCAAACAAGGGAGAAATTTGCAGTTTTGATTCTAAATGAAATACAAAATTGCTTCACAGTCAGGTGGGGAGAAGTGGGCTCTGACCTAAGAATCTTCCTATCCTAACTGGAACAGACAGCGATGGCTCCAGTGCTGTGAGGTCTGATGAACATCCACAATTAGGCATCACGGGCTGTTCTGTGTCAACGTGAGAGTTGCCTGGCACAGCAATACAAAGACATTTAACAAAGACCACCGAGAAGAAATCCCCTCCTGGACCTAGCTGGCCATTCCTGTGCCAGCAGAAGGGATCATCCAGAAGATCCCTAGTAGGCTTCAGGCCATCTCAGCCTTTGTTTCCATTTAAGCTAATCCAGCTGCTTTGCCAGAAGCTGTTTAGGGAGAGCTCCCTCTGCTCTCTCTGGATGAGACGTGGGGGCAGAAACCTTCAGCAGAGGGGCAGCAGCAAGGGAGCAGCCACTTCTTAGAGCACAGCAGGATTTGCAAAAAGGAACATCTGTCCGTGGCCAGCACCACCTGTGAGGTGTGAATGTGGTGATGTAGGCACAACCCAGCTCCCTCCAGCACATCTTACACGACTCAGCTTCTGCTCTGTGCTGACACTGAGTGTAACACCACAAAATTTGCTTCATTGCCCAACTCCAGCCAACACTGGAGTGCAGAAAGAGCATGTATCTTTTCATGGGAGGAGTCTAGCAATATTAAAATATAGGAAAAAAAAAAATCCTGATTACACCATTTGAAGGATGCACCAAGAGTGATATTCAAATTATTCAAATTTTTCAAATTTCCAAATTTGAAAAAAGATTTGGAAAAAGGAAGATTATTCGAATAATGCACCATTTACAAGTATAGTGTAAATGGTGAAATTTAGCTTTGTTTCAATGCAAAACCTCCCTTTAAAAGTATTTAGATCTTGCTTAATGCATTGACATAAGTTATACTGGAAACCCCAAAAAATTTTATGTTGTTTCTTTCTCTTGAATCACAGAAAACACTTAGTAGAAGGTACCAGGGTGTTGCAACCAGCAAAGCAAAATAGAATGTTTTTGACTCTTGTGAATGAACACTTACCCTTAATAAAACTGACATCTTGTATTAAGTGTTCATTAAACTACAGTATTAAGCAATACATTGCTAGACAAACACTGATCTATGGACTAAGACACCTCTTTAAAATGCCTGAACATTAAAAAAGATAATACATTACACCAAGTTCACGTCTCTCCCTGTCCTTACCAGCCTTTAACATAATTATAGTATAATTATTTCTGTACTTTGTCAGAGGGGCTATTGCATTATAAATCTCCAAATAATATTTTGATTGATTTTACATTATATCTTACTCTAACTATAGGTTAATTTCAAACTGCAGATGAGAAGTTTTCCACTAAAAACAAACAAATAAAAATGACTTGGCCTAAGGATACCAAATCTAGGTGAAAGTTTAACACAGGCTTCAAAATTTAAAACTTGAGGAGACTCCCTTTGATAGGAGTAGATAAGAAATTCTATACAGAACACAGAAAAATGTGGGATCACTATTTTATTTTTTGAACTAGATAACTCGCAATCTCTAAATTGAACTTTAAATCCGAACTTACTGTTAAGCATTTCATCATTCAGTGCCTGTGCACACTGACACTCAACCAAGAAAAAAATAAAATCAAAGCTAAGATTGATTACTTGAATTGATGCCTAAATTCACCCGACTGTTGCTTTCTTATGAAGTTTATCACTAAGATTTACACTGATTAGCATAAAAACTAATTAAGATTTTTTAATTAAATATTAAATGCATATGGAGAGTAGAAACAACTCTCAGTATCATATTTTGCAAAACAAATTATTTCTGGTTAAATCCTTTCAGCATTGTATTTTAAAGATGAAGATTTTAGTAAATAGATGTTTTAATCATGGTTTATCACCACACTCTCTTGATTAACTTTAGAACTAGAAATTGCTGTAAAATTACAGTTGTATTTAAAAATAAAAATCAATTCAATATAAGGACAGACAAAACCAGAAATTACCTTTTATCTAAAAATTCACTTGATTATTTAGTGAGTTAGGCAGAACTCAACTTTTACTACTTAAGGTATTTTCAAGTTATTTCACTTATTTTTCCTCTTGGAAATGCTAAAAATGTCTTTTCCTTAGGAATTCTTTTTCAGATGCATTGTGCAGGATGCTCAGTAATTGTGAGGGTCTCGCTATACTTTCAAACACTGGATTAGAAATCCTGAATTCCAATATTTCCTGCCATTGGGCTGTTTAGTCTCAACCCAAGTTCAGATTTCAGAAACCCAAAAGCGTGCATCTCTCTTACTGCAGAAAAAATATGACATTTGTAACACCATTTCAATATTTTGCCAAGATAATTAGCCTGATAAAGGCTATAGAAAAGCTAATTTATTTACCAGGAGAAGGTAAGATACAATTTTTGCAACCAACTGTAGTAATTTAACATGCAGGTATGTAGTTCAAACTATTCATCTAGACCCTCTCTAAGGGAAATACAGAGGAATAAGTTACTCCAGAGGGTAATCCACTGTACTCGTCTTTGGATGCAATTAATACTCTCAAGAGCTCATTAATTTTTTTCATTGACAAAGAAGAGTAGAGGGATGAGTTCAGGATGGCTTTAGACAATTGGGGCAGATGAATTCACTCTAGATGGCTAAGTTGTGCTCAAGGTAGGCGGAAAATTAATCATCCTAAGAAATCTAGAACTAGGAATGCCTGGTAGGAGGTGATGGTCAACTGGCATAGCAGTATAACCTAACACTTTAATCTCTTTGCAGAAAAACTCATTAAACTAAGTCACTCAGCCTCTCTGGGTTTGCATTCACATAACCACAAACAGGCAAGAGCCTTTTTCACAGCCCTGTATAAAGTTCATACAATAAACAGATCTCATTCATGTTAGTGTAATTTCAAGGATTCTTTACAGAGTACACAGAGTACACAATGTTCATAATTCTCTTTTATGAAAAAAAAAAGCCCTAGGTTTTTAAGTATGTGAAGCATATACAAGTGTATAGACATGCCTGAGATAAGCCAAGGACAGCAACACAACAGTTCTTGTGGTCAGCGTCTCATCAGTATGGCTAATTTGTATCTCAACTTTTATATTACTTCAGCAAATGCTATGCAAATGCTGTAAGGTTTCCTTGGGTAACATAATTGCCATATGCTTTTTAGTAAACAGGAAGAAATGAAACATATATAATAAGTAATCCCACTTAGTACATCAAATTATTTTGCATGATATTGGCAGCACATCACAAAGTTACAAGAGTATTATTTCTCGTTGTTATTCTTGTAGTCTTAGGTTGATAACGTTTCATTTTGACACCATAATGGTGTCTCTGGGGATTTTGATGACAATGTGTTTTGACATCATGTTAAAATATATCCAAACTGATATCACTTTATTTTGTCATCATTACCTAGTTGGATTTCTAAGATACTGCTTTTTTCTGACATCTTTAATCAGAAAGATTTCAGTCCAAGTGGCAAGTGCTAAAAAAAAAAAAGTTTTGCAGATGTTAAACATGACTGTGTAGCACACATTACTGCTGCTCAAACTTGCACTGGCCAGATATCCCAAAATATAACATATTAGTCACACGGTACAGAGCCTCAGACCATAAAACATGAAAATGACTTTTCTTCTACAGCATGATAATAAATGTAATAAATTGTACTGTAATTCTATTTCAGACACTTGAGGCAGGAGGCCCAGCAGCAGAAACGCTGCTGTAAACCAGAACCTTCTGCTGCCGTTGGAGCATCTGACGTGCACTCGCTTCATGGGTCCCTGTATAGAAACCAGAAAATATTTCCCGAACGCTATTAAAGAAGTGAGATTTCTAATTCGTAAGCTTCACTGAAATGGAAATTGCTACATATGTGATTCTAACTAAAGAACAGCAATGCCAGTTTCTGTACATTTTAGAGCTCTAAAATGCATCTCTGACTTGATCTTTAACTAGTGCAAACCTGTCTAGACCCATTGAATCCAACAGAGCTTTGCAAATTTATAGGCATGTGAAGATTTGACCAAGTTTTTAGGGGAAGAAATAATGAATAATTTTCAGCTCTAAGCTTCTTGTTGCCAGTACGAAATTCAGGGATTGATTCTGAAACAATTTGCTATAGAAATGGTCTGGTAAACTATCCCTGGCTGCCAGAAAGATGCACATCATACCAATTGGAACACGTCCACTTACAGCTATATCACTGAGTTTCTTCTTTTTGTTATTTACTATTTCTTCACTCTTTCCCTACAATGAATTACAGAGCAACTCCAGGGAAATCAACACATTACATGTACTAAGAAGTATATTTATTCAGCATAGCAGCTCAAGTTCTACTTACTAAAATGATTGCTGATAAAATCTCTAATTTTAAGCATTAAAGCATAAGATTTTTCTGCCATTCAAATCTGATCAAAGAGATTAAAAAATTTCTTCTTTTCCCCACACTCTCCTAAACCATAATACTTAACAGAAATTGCTTGTATTATCTTATTTCAGAGAGCAGGCTAGAACTGAGACAATCCCTTGATCCCAGTTCATGAATAAAGCATTTAATGGACTGCACTTGTCAAAGGACACACTAAGCATTTGATCTATACAGTAAACAAATATCTATGAACAACATTCCCCAAAACAAAAAAAAATTGCCACTGCAACTCATTATTTAAGATAGTTTCCTTCTTTCCTCTCTTATTTCAGGGTTAAGACTCGAAGGCATTGATGGCATGACAGACTCACATTGAGATGAAAACAGAATTTTTTCGAACAACTGATGGCAACAATTTATATTCCAGGGAAACAGATAATAAGGCCACCTATACTTCATACACAACCACTCTCCAATAGAAGGAATTAATTGTTATAACACCAGAAAATGTATACTTACTAAAGAAGTGACAGAAAGCGAAGTTGTACCCTGACATTCCAATGCTCTCCACATTTTTTTTAGGAGTTTCCTTTGGGTATTTTCAGCAAAGGAGAACTTCTGCTAGCAGAAGAAAATTAAGCTACAGAACTGTGAGCCTACATAACTATGAACCCAGCTGACCTGAAGAATTTGATACCTACAAAACGCTCTTTCATGCTCTCACCAGACAAGATGAAATATTACAAGCAACTGCAGCTATTACCATAAGCAATACTGCACAGCCTGTTCCATTTAATGCAAATTATAGACTTGTTTCTACTGTCATTGACCAGTCTTTACTAGCCAAAATCCTAGTAGGCTGAAATGTCTGAGAGGCATATATATATATATAAGACTATATTAATCTTAACAAATATATTTATTTTTAAAAGGTATTAAGACTACTTTTTCTACTACATTTTTTTCTCCTTCAATTTTAAAGCTCAGTGAACCTTCTGCAATTATCTTAAAAAATAAGAATTGCAATTAATTTTTGAAAAATCCTTTTCAATACAATGAGGTTTATTAATGCAATGAGCTTTTATGTGACAGACTAATGAAACATCAGCACAAAACTGCACTGATATTTAAGATTAATCTCTGAAATAAGCTCAGGGTGTAGTACTGACTATGTAATTCAAGGGTTCTATTGTAACAGGTCACACTATTTTTTTGTCATGTGTGACTACCATGATCCTGTAAAGAGGGAAGCAGTACCAGACATTGCACATCACTTGTGTAAGCACCAGCCTTCTTTAAAAATTACTTCTCCCATACAAATGGTACTACTCAAATAGCTGGACCCTACCTACAGCAGACACTGCACAGACTGCCTACAACCAGTCCTTAGCCAAAGATTTCACAGTTTAAGAACAGATTTGCTCTTGCACAATGGAGGCACACACACATTTGTGAAATGTTCCTTTTCCCCAGAACAAATGCATGCAGTGAGGGCTCAGCTCAGCATCCACATCCCCGCTGACTGCAAAAGGAGCTGAGCTACCTGGAGACTACTCCAGGACTACCCTGGAGACAACTAAAGCCAGATGAATTAGATATTAGAGCAGGCTGCTAAAGTCAAGAGTACCTGAATAAGAATAATCACCTTAGTAATGATACTTGGAGAAATTCTCTGGGATTTAGATATCGTCCAAACTAATGGAGAGGGTCACGTCAAAGTTGCTCACTAGGTCAGGAACTGACTAGCACACAAGATGGTGATGGCATCTACCGTGACTGTAAAAAGAGCTAGCAGAAAAAATTGAGTTAGGTAAGTACAAACTAATTTTTCCTATGTTGAGGTTGAGTAGATGCTTTTTACAATCCATCATGATTGTCAAAAAGGAGAATCCTTCATGAGACAGTTCAACCCCTCCTTGTCTTCACAGTAGGCAATACTTACTTCAGCCAGCCCTACACACATGGGAAGGGAGGTCAAGGAAGTCACAGCACCTGGGGAATTGACTTCATTTGCATCATTTTTACTGCCACTCTGATTAAGAGACAATGTAGAAGTATAAGCAAGTCCCAGAAACCATTCTGGGCATTTTTTTAATCAAAAAATACTTCCCTTTGTTGTGTACAGCTAAATGCTGCTTTTGCAGTGTTGTAAAAGCTGGTATTGAGAGAACAATGCAACTCTTAGCTCATGGTACTTACTTAAAACAAACCAAATGGCATGTCATATTGCAGCTATGGCTCTATTGCTAGCAACCAATTCAGGTTGCATTTTTCCAGTTTCATCACTCCTAGTAAATTACTTGCACTTGATGTAGACCAGGCATAAAATGAGCAGAAAACAAAACTTTGGCCATTTTAATTTAAATTCTCATAACGGCAGGTCAAATTTATGTGAACTCTTTGGCAAATTGGTTCCTTTATTAGTACGCAGTTTAATTCAAATCAGAGTCTTCTACAGAAGATTAATTAAATATTAATCAAAAGTCCAGGGCATTCTAAGCTTCTGTTCCATTAACCTAAACGTGACTCCACACAGAACCACAATGCCTTTTTTTCCCCCTGCCCTATTTTAAAGAAGGCTTTTAGTTCTTTTTCCCGTTATGGTGCAACTCCTTGTAAATGCAGACGTGCTATTTGCAGCACATGTTTAAAGGTCGTGATTCTTTTTCCTTTTCCAATTAAAGCTGCTCTTAATCACAATTAAGCTTTCAAGAAACAATTAACAGAAGTCAAAACTTTTTTCCATCAATATGTTTAAGAGATGTACAGTGTATACCCTCTATTACCACTGGTGTCACTGAACTAATTATGTGATGTTAAGGTTCACCTTCTTGGGTGTAAATTTTGGTTTGAGTTGACACTAAAAAGAAACATCAATTTATTAGGAGATAAAACTTGTTCCACAGTAATGGAACAGCTGTGTATATAAATTTATTGCAGCTTAATGTTCTCACACATAAAGCAATTAGAGCTTTCTGACAGACAGACTTGCTAAGTATAGTGTGGTGCATATAGTAATATGCAGTTACAGGCACAACATACTTAAGAGTGATCATATATATTCCGTACAGTAATATCAGTTTCTCAAGCCTCTCCAACCCTAGATGTGTCCTTAATTAACACAAATGTATGCTTATAGTCATGTGAAATTTTCCTTTTCTGAGGAGGAACCTTTTCATGGTGGCACATCATTTTATTCATAGACACCTCTTGTGCTTAATTTGGCTTCTCCTTCTGCAGGAATAGATAAAGCCTAGGCCTGGTTCTTTTAGGTGGGCTTAATTGTTTTCCACACAAAGGATAAAGGAGGCAATAATGTTGCTGTGAGATTGCTGAAAAAAAGAGCCAAAAGTAAAACTATATACATTGTGTTTGGGATAAGTATCTTTATTTCTGGAACCATAAAGTATGAACTCATGAAACAAGCTGTGTTCATCTAGCATCATCTCCTCTCATCATCTGCTCCCAGCTAACTGTAGTTGCCTTCACTAGCTTTCAGGATGTTTTTCCTTCCTTTCTATCTTTCCTATAGGACAATTATATTTAACTTAAGCTAAGGATTGTGGTTTTTAGGACATTGATCAGAAAGACTAGCAATGGAACTGAGCATTATGGAGCAGTGGTGTTCCCAACTAATGGTATTTGATACATTTTTGTAGCATATTGGAAGCTTGAGAAATATTAGATCTTGAACAAGGATACATGGGTAATTGAGATGATAATTTTCCAGCTGATGGACTAAGTGGTTAAACTAAATAGAGTTTTTCAAAAAACAGTCCTGAAAAAAAATCAGAGCTTCAGTATGTGTGGGGGTACGGACATGTTGGTTTGTGTTAAATTAAGGATTAAATTAAGTGACAGGGAGGTTATTACCATAAAATAGCCACATGAATTTTTAAGACTAAGATTCTCAAAACAGTCTAAGACAACTGCAGTGTGTTTCACACTTTGTTCGAACTGACATAGAAGTTCTTCTCTCTGAGCTGCACGTTCCTGTCCCAGCCTTTGAGCCACAAAGCACTTGTGAAATTACAGCAAGCCAAATCAATGAGCTGAATGAAAAATCTTTTTTTTTTCCTCTTTCTTTTCTATTCTTTTCTTCAACAGGACTTGCTTTCAGGAAGATCAGTGCCCTGATCCCTCTGTGAGCCCTACCACAGTCAGGGACACACAACATGGGGCAGAGGAAAAGGCAGGAGTCTGGCTTTTTCGATGGAAATTGGTCCCCAGGGTGTTCTGCACTCACTGTGTATCAACACAAGAGGTATTTAGATCCTCAGGCAGTCTCAAAGAAACCAGGGTAAGGTAGATGAGGAACTTAAGAAAGTACCTCTGCAGTGAGAGTCTGGAAATCCACTTGGTCACATGAGGAAGACAAATCAGTGGTGAGATGCTCAGAGTCCTTCTCAAATTAAAACATTAACAACGAAAGCAAAAATTTATGAACAAAGGAGATAAACAGGCATGTACTTTTTACCTGTTTTATAGTTTAAAGGGATGTGGCTATCCTCTGCCAAAAGAGAAGCATGAAACCCCCTCCAAAAAGAGGGAAACTGCACAACAATACAGGTTAACAACATGAGCTTTGATGGTGCTGTTATCATTAGGCCATCAGAAATGCATAAGTGGTGCCAAGACACCCAGCATTTTCATTTCACTGTCTTTGCTGTTTTTGTCTTTGAGATATGACATGGGTCAGTGAATCTGAGCACAGAGCAGAAGCCAGGAATTCTTAACTCTCACAACTTTGGAAAAGCTATTCTTAACCTGTCTCTGCTGCAGGTGCAGGAAGCACTATCTGAAAAATTCAACAATATTTAACTTCAGTGGAGGACTGATCTAAAGACTGGTGCTTCTGGAAGAATCCTGAAGATAAGAAATGTCAACAACTTAACTATTCTCCATTACAGTATCTTTGCAGCATACTAACAGAAAATAACTAGCAAATAAAAAAATGCTATTTTTACTATTGTTGTTACAAACAAAATTTGAGCTACTACTGAAATTTAAATCTCTTATAAAAAGACTCTTCCCAGTAATTCAACATTTCTGCAGTTCCAGACTATTTAGTCCAGGGAATAATTTTTTCTTAACACATTTAGAAATGTGTTATTTCCTTCCTATTTCCTTCATGATACATTTAAAAACCTGAATTGTGGAGCAGTAGTGAGGATTTTTGCTGTTTCTTTTTTTTTTTTTCCAAACCCGTCACCTATCCACCACACTAAAGAGATTCCTTTCCACTGTGCTGACAGCTGTTTCCCAGGTAACCAACCTAGATAGAAGTTGACTTCAAGCAGTGTAGGGGAACCAGTACTCACATCCCTGCATTTATGTGTTTTGAGGAGCACTTTTTAACAGCTGTAGTGTCCCCAGTGCCCCCAGCAGTCAACAGGAGCTGGGAGTATCCAGAAAGTAATTGAATAAAGCTCATCAGCAGTCAGAAAATACCAGCTAAGGGCAATTTTATATACAGAATAATAAATGCCACTGGCAGTTGGAAATTAAAATTATCCTCAGTGGTAAATCAGCAGGATTAGACTTCACATGAGCTGTCACTTTTCACGTGTTCTGCCTGATTCTTGCCTTTTCCATAAGGGAACGGGAAGGAAAGCGGCAGGCGTTCTGTTACTTCTTTCCATAATCAGGAATCATTGTCCCCCCAACTTCTAAAGGCAACTGTTTAATACACCTTACTTCATAAATCAGATTTCATCTGCTGTCAGCCAACATTCTTCTGGATTTCATGGTGATTGAAGTACATGCAATTCTAGTAATTTTTTGTCCATCTGTATTTTGCTGCTATGTATTAATTGAAAACTGAATTACTCCATAAGGCACTGGCTACATTTGAAATATCTGTTACTCTTCTCTGTTATTCTGGTTCAGGCACTTACTTTTGAGATCCACAGCATCCAATGCTGCAGTGTACAGAGCTGACAGAAAAAAATTATATATTGAACAATTGAACTGTGCACTAAATGAGCAGGATTTACCCTATCAGCATACAGGTTTGGGTTTTTTTTTTCCCTAAGATAATGAAAAAGCTATATCTTTGGGAAATTCAATGCCAGATGTGAGTAGTATTGCTGATCAGTCAGTTCCTAATAATGCTTGTTAAGGAAACCCTACTGAGCTTAGGTAGGTTTAATTTTATGAAAAGAGAAATACACTTCTTTCAGTTCCCCCATCCCCCCAGAGACTCCCCTTTTATTATGTTGGAATATGGGGTTACAGATCCAACAAATGGGATAATCTCAACAATTATGTAGGAAATGTACAATGCCATACATGAATGAGCATATGCACACCTGGCCTGTCACATGAAGACAGCTGAAAGTCTTGAACAATCATTGCACTCTGTTTTAAAATACAATCAGGCTTTGGCATGTGGAACACAGAGTTATTTGCTCACATTGTGCTCAACTGTTCAGATATTCAGTCATCCAAGAATTTCCTATTCACAATTTCATTTCAGGCACTGCTTTTTTTTCTAGTGTTAACACAATGGTCCCTTACAGTTAGCTGCAATTTAATTTTCTTGTTCTCCTAGTAGGTTGGATCTGACTGCTATCCAAATAGACCTGCTTTGAAAATTGACATTGTCTTCTCCCTTTAATATTCCATGAAAGGCAGACCGACCACTTTGCACAGTAAAACAAATGTCATCACAACTATTCTGGTTCCATCTAGAAAGACTCAATGGTGCCTCTTATCTAAATAAGCATATCTAGCAAATAATCTACCACACTCTCAAATTCCTGCTTTGACACGAGCTCTGAGGTCAGACCTCCTCAGCCGGGGTTCAAGCAGCAAACAGTGATGAATGGAACCAGGCTGCTTTGTGGTTTCTTAGTGCCTGTGGTGGAAGATACACCAGGACATCCCGAATCTGGCCCATTTCCCTGTGGAACACAGTGAGTCTCTGTGAGACGGTCACCGCCACCCAAGAGCAGTACAAATAGGAGCAGCATGTGGAAGAGAGCTAGAGAAATTCTTTCTTCTTTATGTCCTCACATGGGCATGGAAGAGGGCAGAATACTATGTATTTCAGTACTGTACCACAGTTTCTTCATCCAACATCAATTATGTTGGTTTTAATAATTTAAGGGAACTTCTTTTGCATAATCTAATCAAGTTTCTTAAAACAACATTGTATTAACAATAGATCATATTGAGTGCTACACATATCATCTTCCTGAAGATGTGCTTTTGATACATTTTCTGCCTCTGAAATATGCATTGGAGGTTACTGATTTCTAAGACCAGTTAAGAATTGGAATTTCTATGAAGTATAAAATTCAGACTGGGGTGAAAAGTCAAATACTAAATTCTTCCATGAACTAAGCAGCTATGGAAAAAGCTAGGATGCAGAAATGGTGGAAAATATTGTTCTAAAATTATCTACCAAAATGAAATACTTCATTATTCCTTAAATCATAACATTCATTTTAATTCACCTGAATTGTACATGTTCCATTTGGGATCATTTCAAGAAACACCTGTGCTGTTCCCAAATTGCTACAGGCTCTCATGGACTGCAATTGAAGTGGTTTATGCAGCTATTCTCCAATACAGGATTTTTCAGCAAAATGAGGTATTTCATGATGTACATGACAAAAATTCAAGCAGAAGTAAGAATATATTGCCTTATGAGAGACAACATAAGTTGCCACAGAAGACCACATCCATGCCACATGGTGGTATCGACATGAAAAGAAATTGTTTAACACATTAAAATATTTTATTGTGGATTGCATAGCCTGATCTGCAATTATAATATGTTACAATTACACCTTCATAATGAAATATTTTTAACACAGAAAACTTAAAATCTTTTTTAGGAAGTTCCAATGGTTTATGAAACTTTGTTCATCAACAAATTTTATTATAAAAGAAATAAGTTTTAAATTTAAAAAATTGTGAGAAATGGGAAAAAAAAATTATTTCTTATTTGTACAACTCTATGGAAGCCATATAAAAATCTGTTGGAAAAGCATCCACTTTTAGTTCCACTGGTGAAAAAACCCCAATCTTCTTCAGAAATAATGGGCAATTTATTCTTTCTGAAATTAGCTACAGGAGCATAATTGCTGCGTGAGGCATACAACATTTTACAGACTGAGTTTTTCCTCAGAATGAGATCCTGAGGCTGGTTTTAAAGGTGTCACCTTCTGTAACCACTTCTGGTGCACAAAGCAATTACTTTTCAATGGGAAAAGCAAGTAAGAGAACAATAGTATACAAGAACAGAGTCCAGTAGTTTGTAAACCTTGACCCTTCATATCATTCATTTATTGACCAAATTGATAAAAGAAGTGTGTTATGATTAAGGGACCACAACCCTCATCTCAGATGGCACATGGAGCACCGTGAAACTAGTGGCTGGTAAGAAGAATTTAGAGAAGCAACTTGTTTAAAATCTGAACCCTTCACAAGGACCTTTCCCTCCTCTGTTCAAACAATGTGAGAGTTTTGTACAAGTAAAATGCATGTAGGGGAGATGAGAAATATGAAAGAAACACTTCACCTCCTGCTTCATTCTCTAGTAGCAAGCAAAGGGTGTCTGAGATGGAGGGGGGTGAGGCAGAGATGATTAAGAGTGTTCATGGGAAGTCTGAGAGAGGCAGGTGCTGCTGCTGCTGCAACAACAGCCTTTAAAGTCAGGAAAAGAAGCTGCCGAGTGAAAACACATGGTAATAGACCAAACTTGCTGAATGGAATGTATATTTTCCCCCTGCTTACTCCTTCCCAAAGAAAGACTTTGGGTTTATGTGTCAGAGACTTTAAACAATAATAAGCCACTGCAGAAAGCAAATGTTAATGACCATAGTGTGAAAGCTGTTTCTGAGTAAAGGGAAAGGATTTCTAGAGGTTTTTGGCTATTACTGCAGGTCAATACACACATCTGCTCTTCAAGAGTTTAGCTCCACGGTTTTTCCTTTCTGAGCATCCAACCGCCTGCCTTCTGCAGGAAGAAAGTCAATGGAGCTGGGCTGTGAGGATGCTGGGGAGGGGAAAAAGCGAGGAGAGCACAGCAGTGAAAATGGGCTCAGTACTCCTTGATCCTGTTTTAGCAGGTGCAAAAGCAAGAAAGAAGACACTATCCATGACACCTCTGCCTCTCAGCTCTTACTTTCTTCTGCAGATCAGCTAGTAAAGAAATGAAGTGAAAAGGATTGTGGAGAACTCATATGGGAGAAAACAATTTTTTGAGAAGCAAATTTAAAATAGAGGAGAGCTACGGGAACTTTAAGGAGGGAGGAAGGGGAACAAACATGTTTATGGAGATATCAGGAGATTTAAAGGTTGATGAAGTACTTGTGTATAAATCTGAAGGGGAGATAGAGAATGGCACAATAAAATGTGACAATATTACTGGAGAAGGTATTGGGAAAAGATGGTAAAAAGAATGGGGTTTAGAGAATCTATGAAGAAGCTATAAATAATAATGTGAGGATCATCTCACTTAAATTTTAGATGACTAAAGACAAATGTCTGAGTGACAGCTTGTCAGTTTTTACTCTAGGGGGAAAATCAGTACACAGACACTATGAATGATGGGTGTAAAACTTGACATAGACACCTAAGGATCCCAGAGGACATGACCCCTAGAGAGGCTTTTTTCTACTTGATATAAGAGGACTTTGGTAGAAGCCAAACTTCAAAAAAGACTCCCAACTCTATGAGAATGAGACTAAAAAGGTGAAGACAAATGGTTTAACTGAGTGAGAACCAGACTCAGGCAAGTGAAGGCAGAAGTAGAGAGGAGACAAACCACTGGACAAATCACACAAGTGTGCAGAGACAGAAAAGTTAATGGAAGAAAGAAACACTTGAGCAGAGATCTAAAAGAAAGTTGGTTTCATTCAACTTTTGAGTACGCAGTGAAATAAAGGAAGTTTGACCTCCGAGATCACAGCCTTTATACTTGGAAATACAGTGCTCCTTTGGTTTTAGTCTGAAAACAGTATGTGCATAAAAGTAGTTTTTCCTTTCCAGAAGTTGAACATCTAACAGAGTAGGACTGGAAGGTCAGCAAAACCCACCAATCCCTGCACCCTGTAGCCTCAGGCTTAGCAAGACTGTACTCCAGAAAAATCCTCCTTTTTCACCTCCTAGACAGGAACAGTGCAAAACTACAAAATACTCTGAGAAAAAAATTAAAACTCTCCCTACAAAGACAGTAAAAGCATATGCAACTCAATGTGTCACAGACAGAGAGAGACTACCAGCATCAGCAAGACTTAGGTGACATAAAATGCCTACGTGGGTCCTTTGAGAACTACATTTCACATTATAAAGAAAACAAACGTTTCCCTTTCATATAGAGGTCTCCAACAACAAAACATTAGAAAAATGTGTCTTGACTTCAAAAGGCATGTCCCCCCCATCCTTGAGTTTTATTGGGAAGTACCCGAGCAATGTTTGTCAGTGCAACGAGGAGCGTCAGCATTTTCCAAGATGTGATTAAGCTCTGAAACTTCAGACAAGAGCCCTGTTACCCAACCACCTGCCTTGCAAAGTCAAAGTAATTCTGGCCTTTTCAGGTGACTAATGGATGACATGAAGCATGGGATTAATTAAATACAACATAAATTCAGAACAACAGATACAAACAACAAACTGTGATCTTGTCTGCTTTCAACTTCCTCTCGGCAATACCAACAAATCAAATACCCAAAGGTTAATATCACATACTTTATTTTCAAGACAACAGCATGGAAACTGGGCAGTTGCAGGAAAAGTAAACTAGATATGATTAAAGAAATGTTACGACCTTTGTGAGACTTTGAGGACTGCTGAGCAGCCTGCGAGTTAATGTGACAGACGAGAGAGATTGGTGTTTGTTTACACCATGTCTAAAGGCAATAAAAGAAACTACAGAGGAAGAAAGTAACAAAGAACAATTCTGCCCAGCTGAGTGCCCCTTCCCCGAGTCTGCTTCCCTGTTTTCAAGAGAGAGGAAATGCAATGCATCCATGCTCTGAGCCCCTGAGTCATGTATTTATAATTTATTAAGAGGTCAAAAATGGCATTTGCTGGGTCTCAGTGTTCAAAATTCCTTGAATTGCTCCAAGAATTGAGACTCTGTGTTTAAATTCAATAACTAGAGCTTATTGAACACATCCATTATGACAGGAAGTTCACCTGCAGCAAAACTACAAGTTCCTACCCAGTCTGTGCTGCACCTTGTTCAAGACCCAGGATCAGATTCTCTACAAGAAGCTTCAGCATTAGGTATTTCAGGTCAGTCATACCAGGAAACATGAGCTCAGAGAATGCACTTAAATGCACTTTGATCCAGTTTTCTCTTTTTCTCTCTTTCCTTTTATCCATGTATAGTATTCTAAACAGGCTTTGCCAAAATATGAAGTACTTTGCATGTCTTTTGTGTTTGACTGGTCTTCTTAGATTAAAATAAAAGCTTAATGAAAGTCGACAAAGAACAGCCTGTAACATTTTAAAAGATATGTTCAAACATTAAGTGATTCATCCTCACTGGCTCATTAAGAAGAGGAAATTGCGGCAGAATTCAGTGTTAAAACCACTCAGAGAGTAGATGACAGATCCAGGATCAGTTCTTATAAATTCCTGTCTCTCACCCTCACTCTCAGTCCCAGCCCTGCAATAAACCTCTGTGGGAAAGTTTCCTGGGCCGGCTCAGAGCCATCACGTACTCAGAATAGGCTGTCACAAGTTGAGAAATGTGCTCGTCCTTTCTTCTTAGCATTTCACTAAAGTCTCAGCCCTTTCAAACACCAGCCTTATGATTTCAATAATCCACCACGGTAAAAGTCATTTGTGGAATTAGATATATTGCTAGCTATTGAAGTATTTTCTATTACCTATTAGTGCACTGTGCAGCACATCAATAAAGAGCCCAGATATTACAGCAAGGGACACTCTGGAAATGCCTAAGCAGACTGATCAATTTAATCTCTGTTGCAATACAGTGCATTAGAGGGATGGCTAATTTTTTTTTTCTTTTTCTTGGCACAGCTTAGGGAGCTCAGAATTAGGACAAATATTCTCTTTCCTCCTCAACAAATGCTTAACAAATGACAAAAGTGACAGCTTTGAAAGATTGATTTTTTAAAAGTGAGGTTCTGTATGGTAGCTTATGAAAGCACTTCAATTTAGAATGATTATTAATCAACCATCCGTTCAGATAATTTTCTAATTTAGGGGGAAAAAAAATCTATATTCTGTCTCTTACTTCCCCATCAGGTACTAAGGTATGAATGTCTGCACTTATTAACAAATACAAATAAGAGAGCATTATCTGATGCAGAGACAGAGTTAATGCTGAGATGTAATACTTCTACCTGACAGAAGACGTTCTGAATTTTCGTACAGAAGAGTTATAATCTGAACTTTAAATATTTTATTACAGTGCAGTCATAAATACCATACATGTATGAAATGGAAAACCTATTCTGACAAACTGGAAAATAACTGCTTGTTCTGGATGCTCTCTCTGGTTAATTCTACATAGAACAGAGACTTAATTTCCCATTAAAAAAACATGAGATAATAAAACAGCAAGTGCAACTAAGGACAAAAAGATAAGAGTACAATACAAACAGCAGAATTGGCAAATAAAATTTTAAACCTGCAGAATTAAAAGATACTTTGACTGACGCATTTATAAGCCTGTCCTTACACTGATTTATTGTTGTGTGGTCTATCTACTTTGTTTGCCCAGTATGAATACTGTGAAGATTGGAAATATAATGTGAATATTTATCACCGCAACATTATTCTGAAACAACCCAAAGCGCTCAAGCAGTATGCAAATACTGTAAATTACTTTTCTAAACAAAGTGCATTTAAAACTCAGTCCAGAGGAGTTATGTGTCTAAATCGGATGAGGACAGACAAGTATGCACAAAGTAGGTCTTCACTTTCCTGGCCAACTTTTCTAATGGACTGACTGCCAAGTCAAAGAGGAATGCTACCCTTGCTGCAGCCACGCTTAGCAGAATAAAACCTGACTTAGAAACAACAGTTGCATGTCTGGGGGGACTGTTCTCCCTTGAATTGCATAGGAAGTGTCAGAAGAAAAACCAAAATAAATGTACGACTCCAACAAAATATTCTTGGAGGCAGACACTATTGACTTGGAGGCTACATAATTTTTAGGTGTGACTCATAATCCTTTCAAAATGGACCTTGGAATCATGTCTGGTTGAAAAATCCAAGTTTATTGTGACATGTATATACATAGGCATAATTTATGAAGGAGGACATGCAAACACAATTGTAACACAAAATATGTGGCAAGGGAGTCATTTACTAGGCTTTCATACAAAATACAAATTTATTACTAAATGTCTATGCCTAAAACTCAGTATGTAGTACATCATATTTTAAATTATTAACATCTCTGCTGGAGAAGCTTCCTTCATAAAATATTTACACAGTACGTCTCAGGACTCTGTATTTTGCCAGCAGTTACTCAAAGTGTAAGATAAATATAGTTAGCAGGTCATTCTTTCCCTTGATAAGCTATTCTTTTCACTTAAAAAAACCACCCAAATGTTTAAGCTATGCTACTGCTATGGCCTTTGTTATGAAATACTGCACTCCAATATAATGATATATTTTGACCCCTGAGAGCGGTCAGGGTCAGAGGGCATCACTTTTGCTAATGACAGGGCACGGCTGTAAAACACAAGAGGCAGGCATGTTCCAATTACTTTTCCAATTAGTAGCAACAATCAATGCAGCTGCAAAAAGCCCTAAGGAAACTGGCAAAATGTTGCAAAGTATGGATATGATTCTCCTTTAAGGAACAAGCTCAAGAACAATAAAAGCATTAGTAGTCCCTTGATTATTTTTTTAATGCTACAAGCGCATTATTACCCTTTCTTTCAAACCAGGCAATCTGGAAGTGTTGCCTCTTCAAAATCCAGACAGCTCTTCAAAGCAAACAAGAATGACATAACTTATTATTTTTTAACCTAGGCAAGAAGAAAGCTTCGCGGTCATTTTGCTAGAGAAAGAAAATAGAATTTATGATGCAAACTTCAAATATGTTGGATTTTTATTTAAAACTAAACAATAATTATGCTCTAATTTTTCAGAGTGTGAAAATGTCCTGTTCAATGGAAAAAAAGAGTCTTCAGCATTTCAAACCCTTGGCAAACAGTTGTCTGGGCTACTAAAAATCTTCTCAACACAATATGAGAATTCTCTTGGCATTTGTATATTCAGTTTGTCAATGTCAAAACAAAATTGTAAAGAAGATGTAAGAAACCAGAAAAGCAGAACTATAGACTCAAATGGGTTTTAAAATAAAATAGACCCAACCATACCCAAGACACATACGTTTTGAAATATATAAGATGCTACTGTTACCAAACGTTCAGCAACATAATTTAAAAATGCATTTGAACCACTTTCTTCATGTTCATAGTTTTCTTCAGGATATGAATTTACAACTATTTCGATCAATTTTGTATTAAGGTTGATTGAAATACAGAAAAATCATGATGAAGTAGCATCAATTTTAAACTTCACTATATACACACATAACTTTCTACTGTGGGCTAAGTATTCCACAGCAATATCCTTCACATCCCAAACTCATGGAACCACAAAAAAGAGAATTCTGTCATCATTTCATTTTTGTTTTAAATGATGCAACATCATCATCTTTTTAATGAAAAAAAATTATAGACCATATAAGAAATGAAAAATACCTTCATGTCCCTTACTATACAGAAATTATTAGCAATAATGCAAAGAAATTTTTTTTTCTTATATTTGGGGAGAAAGAATACTATCAATTCAACAGCAAATAAGGAGATAACTGAAGAGCAAATATCTACATGATTTTTTTCAAATTTTCAAGAGGGGATTACTTGTGGTTTAGAATTTCTAAAACATGGTCTGAGGGTTCCCTCTGGACAAGTATTTTGGAGTGTAATATCTGCTGTAATACAGTAGAAATTCTAAAATCTATAAAAAACACGATGTGTCAACATTACAAGGAAATAAATGGGATCATCTCAACATGACTTCATTGTAAGAAAAATTGTGAAAATAATGTTAGAAGAGGCAATCAGTCGGATTGAGTGGTAGTGTGATTAATACCAATCAACACTGTTTAATAGAAAACAGGTCTTCTTGGGGAATTTCATATCATTTTGTGATGATATTACAAATTCAGCAGATAAAGATAACTTTTGAAAATACTTGCTTTAATTTCTGTATAAATATCTCTCCCTATTATCTCTCTGATGAAAAAGTAGCATGGCAGAAAATCAACATGGCTCATATATTAAACATGTTAAAGAACACTGAGAATCTGAAAAACAATTTTTAAATAAGGAACCAACAGCTCATGGGAATATCTTTGGTGACATTCTAAGGACATGCATTATGAAGAGCCAACAGGACTGAACAGCAAACTCCAGACATGTATGAAAACCTGCAGAACTTCAGAACAAAATTCTGGGCACAACTGACAACTAAAAAGATATCTTAGCAGTCCTAATGAACAACCAATAGAAAATGGATTCTTACACAGTGACTCTGAGAGCTTGTGTATTCAGTGGATTCTTGCACCTGGATGTGCAATGTAGGAACAGAAAAGTCACATATATCTGCATGTGACACTGGTAACATTAAAGGAAAGTAATTTGCAGTTTCTGTCACCACACTTTCAACTGCATGTCTATTAGAAGAACAGAAAATACCGTAGGAGTGACAAACCTTTGAAATAATTTACAATATATGCAGTTATTTTTTCTCTCACCTGAAACCCTAAATTGAAATTAGATGGATTAGAAATACCACATTGTACAAGGAAAAGAGGAACTGATTAAGAAAATTCAGACCAGCAAACCTTTTTTTGCACAGGGAATATATTTTTGCACAGAGAAAAATATCCTTTCAGTGTGGATAATGCTTTTGTAGTTCAAAAAGGAGTTGTGGGACTGAAATAAATTTTAATGCTCTTTGTAAAATTATTTTGACGCAAAAAATAAAAGAATAAACACTTGTTCTTCCATGTTTATTGATTCTATCTCCTGCATTTCAATATTATTCATTAGTTCTATTGTGTTTTAAACGAGACTATTTCAAACTATGATTCAAACCATCACTGACATTACCAGGGACAAACTCTGCCTGCAGCCTCAATGAGAGATTGAACCCTAAATTGTAAATAAGATTGTAACAATAGGTAGTAGCCTAGGTCAGCTCTGTGTAACAGCAAGTAAAGCAATGTGTACCCTGCAGTTTTACCTTTGGAAAATCACCTGGTTCAGACCAGTCCCAGAGCTCCCAGCTACGACAGATAAATGCCACCATTGAATTTCGGGAGCAAAAGAGACACTTGACTGTGCAAGCACCCACATTATTTACTTCACCTATGAATCAACCAAGAACAGTAGTAAGGTAAGAGTTAATTTTTTTTGCTGAAAGATTTGCTAATAGTTGTTAAATTTGCATGATAATACACAGTCATTACAAAAAGAAATATACGTATTATTTTAGATGAACAAATGAACTACAGAAAGGAAGACTTTAAAAAAACATAAATGAAAATGTTTTGTTCACTATGCCTTGCAATTTCTTTCCTCAGTGTGTATGTGTTTGGCTGCATATTTGTACACACACAATTAGGTCTATCCAACTGCAGCAGCACTGCAGAGCTCCCTTTAGGATTAGAACTCTTTAGCTGACAAGAGGCAGCTCTCTAGCTCTATTCCATTTTGTATTGGACATCAGTAAATTGAAATTATGTCTAGGGTGGCAGACTCCTCGACAAGGCAAACAGCTTAAGCTGTCACTCCCCTCGAACCTCCCTCTTCAGGTGAGTGTACTGGGGAGAGGAAAGGAGGGAGGAAAGCATCCCATGGTCTTGGCTATCTCAGGGACACAGGATTACAGCTGACCCCAAGCAAGTCTTATCTGTTTTTTACAGACTGCAATCTTAGAAAAATAAAAAGATGACCCACAGAGAGATAGAAACAACCTCTTGAACTTGACCACAGAACCTTCTCCATGACTTTGCTAAAAACTGTGTCTTGCACATGAAGGTGGCATCGTAACTGAAGAACACAAAGAATTTGAGAAGGGTCCTTCAGATGCTAAGCAAAAGCTACTTTAGCAAATACAGCAGAGTATCCTTTCTTAAAAACATGCACTATACATTTCCATCTTTTGTGGTATCAGTGATATGTTAAGTATTTTATTTCCCCCTTTCCCCCCTACCTCTTTCTGCTCTCATTTTTCATATACAGACCATGCCAGGACAAGCAGAAAGGATGAAAGGTAGACAGAAAATATGCTTCCATATGGCAATGCATTGACCTCTGAGACACCACTCCGGATTCACACTTGCAAATAGGTCTAAAGAATTTCCCCTTTGAAGAGCAGATAGAGCAGGCTCTCTCTGCAAATTACTGAGCTCGGAAAGTCAAGCATTCGAGCACTGCAGTACTTCATGCTATATGAAGAGAAATTGCTCAGATTTTAAGACATTACTATCAGTTTCACAACAGCAGAAAATTAAAGCTGAAATATTGCAAAAAAAAAACCCCAAAACATTTTTAAAAATCACTTTTATGTGATGACTGAGAATCTTAAAGAGAAATTATATTCATCACACATGCCGTAGGTCTGCATTGTGCTTGTGCTTTCCAAAGCTCTTAAATTACTAAACAGAAAACAGGTGTTTAAGTTCTTATGGTACATCTGTCAAATTCATGCCACATTGTTTTTTCCCATTGAATTTAAGCACTAATGTAAATGTGATCCCTGTTAGTTCAGTGATAAAGAACACCCTTCATAAGATACTGGTACAGGTGTTTGCAATGGGCTAAGTAGTCTGTATTTCTGGCTAACAGTATGTTTTAAATAATTCACTACTGTAACATATTCCTCTCTTTGTACCTTTTTTTAATAACTTCTCTTTACCGAACATTAAACCTTCCATGACATAAACTAAACATTGTGATAAATAAGGAGACTTATACCATGTCATTTCACCTACTGCAGGAACAGCAAGTAATGAATGATGCTGTCTCGTGGCTCTTGGATTGAGTGAGGGAAGGTGCAGTAGAGACTGCTTTTAAAGTTTTTCATGGTTTTATACACTGATCTAGCTTTATTTGATTTTTAAGGTCAAGGGGCACTAATAAATCACTTTACAAATGGCATAACACATGTTCAGAGGAAACAAGCAGAAAACCTAGGAAGATACTACAAAGTTGTACACTACTGCAGAAAATACACCAAACAGTAGAAACACTATAAAGTTACCACACAATAGACTTCAGTAAACCTATTAACTAGAACACTGTGGACATGATGAGGAAGGGGGAAAAAAAGATAAATTATGTTCTTGTTAGAAGAGCCCCCATGTTTATCCACTAGCATGTGCAATTAGCATTTAAAATTGCTGATGCAGGAAGTGGTACAATTCTTCATTGCTGCCAGTTCTGGGAAAGGTGCAGTTACGTATTTTCAGGCAAAATAATAGGCACAGAGGTGATGTGCTTTCTCTCAGGGACAAAGCTTGCCACCTGCACAACTGTTTAGCACCCTAGGCTTGCCAATCAACTGCAGAAGCACCGACAGTGAGCTTAGAGGAGACTTTTACTTTGAACTCATCAAGAGGATAAAGGTGTTGCGCATGGCCGAGTGGGAAGGAATTAAATTTTCTTTAAACCACCTGCAAAGGCTAACTCGGAGCAACGATTGCTTCCTGACTGACTGGTGCCCCTGAGCATGAATTTTAGATGTTGGTAAAAGAAATAAAAGGTAACTTTCAGCAATTAAATTCACAGAGCTTTCTGTGGTTATAAAATCACCAATAGGAAGTGAATAGCAATGCTGGGGGACAGCAGAGGCTGTTACTCTCCTAATGAAAGTCCTCTGTCTGGGCTTTCCACCTCAACTTCCATTTAGTTGCTGCAGCTTTATCATGCCTATGTAATAGGCAGTTTTGCTTCTTCCTGCCAATAGTCTGCCATGGTAAATAGGAAAAATGTTCTCAAAACTGCATAGCCTGATCACACGTTTTATATCTGAGAAATTAGATCAGTTTATGAGCAGAATATAACACTTCTGTTATCCAAGTCTCACAATTTAATCCCTACTCTTATGACATTTATGTATTTTCCCAAAGCACCAAGTGATGGAAGCTACACATCCCTTGCATTTTTAATCTAGTTGCCTAAGAAAAGGAAGCTTTTATGATCGTTCTGGTCTGTATTTCAAACGACGAATATCTTTCCAACTACAGCCTGATTTAAGTTACAATTAGGGATAGAAGTATCAAAAATAATTAAGTTCCTAAGAGTTTTATACAAACCACTGTCTGGGTCAAGGACAGAAACTGAAATTGCTAGCCCCTCCATTGGGACATAACTCAGCCCTTCAGCAGTGGTGTGGAGCTGCCAGTTGGTTGATCAACATTCTTATCCTGGTTACTCAGCACATGTGTAGCTTTAGACTCGCTGAACTTTGTACAACTGGTGCCTTTGTTTCAGGTGGGACTGTAATAGGAAGGGAGCTGGTATCTTTCTGGAAACAAAGACTTTGGAAAATACAGGACAAAAATCTGTAAAATCTGTAGGACATAAGACTTTCAGCTCTGCTACTCAAAAAAATAATTTTTTCTCCTTTAAAGTAAGACCTACTCACATGACTGGTGCAGAAAAGCCTGCAAACACAAGCCACTAAATCTCTAAAGGCTCAAAAATCAATAACATGCATCTAAAGAATAGAAAAATTTAAATCTCAAGACCTCTTTAAGCACCCTCATGATCTTGGGATGGCAAGCATTGATAATATGATGTAAGAAGTTATATCAAAAAGATGACAGCACTAAATCACTAAATTAAAAGCGGAACACATCTGAGATGTAATGCTCAGAGAAATACAGAAGGGAAATTTTCTCACAGAGAATATAAACAAGGAATTGAGAATGGGGGCTGAATTGCCCCCATTTACTATGCCTTGATTTACTGGGAAACACATTGGGAATCAGAAAGATACCTGCTTTAGTGCTCTGAACAGATGGGACATGGACTTGCATTGCTTTCACACAACCTTTTTATGGAATTATTTTGTAATTTTTATGAATCTGTGCCTCAGAACCTTATAGGGCATCTACAGAAAGAATGAACCTCCATAAATTCATATTCAACTGTTCCTTCAAAAAACTCACATCTGCACAGAAGAGCTGAAGCTATTGAGGGTTAATAGAAAGATGAGACTAAAACATTACTTTAAAATGTTTCATTCCACCTCATTTTAAAGTTTGCATGCTGATATAATACTGCCATTACCATATTAGCTCTGAACCCTCCACAGCTACTGATACATCATTATAAATAATTGAATACAAGCCTATTGGTCACTGTAGCAGAAAAATAAATCCATGATAGAAACTGACTCTCTTTTTTGTCTAATGTATTTTAAAAAAATTAAAAATACCAGATGGTTTTTAATTCAGGCATAATGATTGAAAGCTCCCAAAGTCATTTCTTCTCCTCCACTAATTTTGATCTTTCTTCTCCTGTTCATCTATTTTCTGCAAGCTTTAATCCAGTAGACAACTAAACTGACCCCTGCATTAACCTGCATTCCAGCTATTACCTACTCAGTAGCATGTCATGAACAACAAGATCCCTCTAAAATTGCAAGAAGTCAGTCTGCTCAATGTAACATCAGAGGTACTTTGGTAGCCCCTCTCTGCCCCCACAGTGACACAATCAGAGTATTTACACCACTGTCCTGTGCTACACCAACCCTTTTGTTACTGTCTCGGGATAAGGAGAGCAGGATGCCAAAGCACAAACGTGACCATTCCAGTTCCTTAGCAGGCTGGTCTCAATGGAGGAGAAAGCAGGCTTCTAGGGAAGCAAAATTCTTTCTCTACTGAGCAAACAGCTGAGGAAGACTAACTTCTGTGTCAGTATTCAATACTGAAAGTTAAGGACGAAAGAATTGCCCCATGTGTTACAATGGAGCTCTGGTTACCTTTCTAATCTGCATGGTAAGCACGTGCTTCTAGTCACAGCTCACATTTCTGCTGCACAAAAGCTCTCCTTTCAAAAATATAAATTGTTCTGTTTTGCAGCCTGGTTTCACTCTGTCAGAAATACAAGGTGTAAAAATATAAATATGGGGGGGCTGCAACCTTTGCAGTTTCTTACATCTTCTTTTACAGGAGCACCATTTCAGGCTTGAATAAGGTAACATGCAAAGCTCTAGTGAAGTGATTTGGGTTCGGTTACTTCCTCTTAAAACTATGAGATCTAACTGAGGGATGTCACTGCACTAAAATTAGCAGCTGTGCTCTTTTACAGGATATTATCACTGAAACAGTCCCAGGAAAACACCTACTCAGTAATTTCAACTATGGACCAGCAAGATCTTCATACAGACAAATCAAGTGAACAAAAGATAGGTGTGGGAGAAGGAGAACAAAAATAAATAACTCAAAATGCAAATATCTTGGGCTCTCAGGTAGCTGATGGATAAACTTCAAAACAATAAAATGCACTGGGTTTTCTTGGAAATCCATTTTCAAGAGCTTCCTATTAAGAACGTGGCTAGGAAAAAGTGAGGTGCTTTTGTGACACTAATGATTATGGTTAAACATCATAAAACATCCTTTACTCAACAGAGACAGTTCCTAAACAAAGTTTTGTCTTTGTTTTTAGCATGGCTTAGACTTGGACAAACTCCAGAGTATACAAAGTTCCTGTTTTATTCAAAAAGAGTAAATATAATTAATTTCCTAAATCAGGTGTCAATTGTCAAGTGTCAACAAAACACTTGTCTAGCTCATCATTTTCAGAACAGGAGCCATGAAATGTAAAGAAATGGGCAGTTAAAGATACCATAAATCTTCTACTATTCATATAGCTACCACATGATTTTGGCACAGTTTTCTATCCTGTTACCCTGGTTTTACAACAGTGTAAAACTGTCAGCAGTACACAGAGTACATCAGTCTCTCTCTGTGCAGAAAGATCAGACCTATAAAGTCAACTGGCATCTGCAAGAGCACAGTTGTGCCCAAATTTATCAACAACAAAATTGTTAATAGCTCTGTTTAATTACAACCTGTTCTATCCAACACAGAATTTGCATGAGCTTTCAAGGAGATTTAATTATTTAGAAAGTTGAAAGATGTAATAAGCTATTTTTGAGACAAAAAAAAAAAAAAAGAGACAAAAGTCAACATTTCAAACTGGTAATTTTTTAATGATCTGTACTCAAAAGCTGTCAGAAAATATTCTCCCTAATACAATGAAGCAAATCCATTTTTCAAGTCAAGGTAATAGTGGGAAAAATAGGCTTGGTAACAAAAGGAATCATTTTACTGACTGCAGAAGAGCTACCAGTCCCTGGAACCATGGCCTGAGCAATAAGAACAAATAAATAATACTTTGGACACTGACCAGTACAGAGGAAGAAGGTCTTAAATCGGAAATGAAAGCTGACTTTGAAAACGGGCACTACATAAAATAGGTGGTTTGCACATGACCACAAACATGGAGCAGAGTTATTATATTTTTCAAATAAATTATTAGTGCAAAGAAGCTTATGGTCTTCCTGAAAAAGGGACTTAATGTCCTGGCAGAATATTATATTTAGAAATGTGTTCATAGTTTCTCATGTGATTTTCACCCACATATAAGTATCTATATGGGAACCTATACATACATCATACAGAGACGGTTACAGATATGCCACAGTGACACATTTCTACACCTCCATCATTGTGCTTAGTCAAATGTCTTGAGGGACCATCAAAAGCGTAAGCTAAAATTTCATTTATTTTATCAGAAAGGAAGAGATTTTCTCAGCTTTTCCAAGGCTCACTGGATTCCATTCCTTCTAAACAAAATGTGTTTCATGTTCCCAGTCCCAGAATACAGCAGAAATATGCCAGCTGGCTTAAATGCCAGTTTTACAGGGGCTGTGCTCAGTGAAGCTGACTGGTGTCTGTATGCTGTACAACCCTGGGAGAGACAAGCAAACTTTGGTTAACCAAGAATTTTGGTTAAGTGATGTTCTGTAAAACAGAGATAGAATGTGTATTGCATGTCTTGCTCAAACAGATGTTGTCTAAGCTGCTTGGATGCTGACATTTCAGCTGAATATTGCTTATTATTAACATATGCTAATTGCATGTTATTTATGATAGCATACCATGCTAATCAGTTATGAAAGTGGTTCATCCTACATCCAGTTAATGAAGGACTTCTGAAATAAGCCATGAGCCTCTGGTCCTGTCCTCCCAAAATGCAACATGAAGGAGTCATCTTTAGCTGCCCTTACACTCTATGATCACCAGACATAGTGGGCTCCTTCCTCCTTTTTCAACACCGGCAGACATCTGAGACCCAAACAAAGATCTCAGCGTGATCTACTTGAAGATGTCACAGCTCACTGCAAGGGGGGTGGGTTAGGTAAACCTTTAAAAGCTGCCTCCCAACACAAACAATTCTATGATTCTGTGATTACAAAAATGGCTATAAACTACAGAAACAGCCACACTGTAGCACAGCAATACACTGTGAGCAGAAAATGCAAATAAAAATAAAATCCTCAAATGCTAAATAAGGTGCAAAAGGCAAAAAATGTTCCTGAGAATATATGCAAAGATAGAGGATAATAACCATGCCTACAACTAAAGCTGTCAAATAAAACTGTTTCTCACAAAAAAACCCTATACTTTCTATATAAATTATATGCAACATCATCAACTCAGACAGATTTGTATTAAGTACAGATTTATCTTCCAGCTAGTTATCCAACACTAACACGACATAGCTCATAAATTAAGACAGTTTTATGTGAGTTCAAACCTGAAAGCTTAAGCCTGTAGTGAGTACCTATAAAGACATTATAATTGTATTTGCATCATATAACCTGAAAACATAAACTTTATCATTCTTCTCAAGACCTGGTTTTAATGCTCACTTCTTCATATGATCTTAAATGTGTTTGCATTTTTAGTTCAGAATTATACCCAATGAGCCAAAGTAATCAAATTCTTTGCAATATGAAAATTCCCGTGTTTTATATAAGTGCATTATCATGATTTAAAATTTAAAATGTATCTATTTCCAAATTTGTTTTAAAACAATGCTATGGGCTCTTTCCTCACAACAATACCGAGCCTGCCGTTGTTTTCATGCATCTCAAAACCAGAATTCAGACACATAAGAAAACACTCAATTGGGCAATACAAAATAATTTAGGTTCCTGACTTAATTAAACAGATATGAATTCTGTAACAATGGCTACAAATACTCTTTTTAAAAAATAACAATAGGGTCATGATATAGAAAACACTATAGAAAATACCTGCCTAGCCTGCAGCCTCAAGAAGGATAAAAATTCCTAAAAACAAAGGCAGCCTAACACGCAGCTAAATTTTTTAAAACTAAATTGAGAGTTATCCCTCTATAGTACACTGGAGATGGAAAGACAGATGTTTTAAATCTGCAGAGTCTCAATACCACTGTGCTCTGAAGACAGCAGGCAACAGAATGGAAGGAAGAAAGTATCTTGATAGAAAAAAATCCCAGGAGTTAACCTGCTTGATCTTTCACACACAGCAACTTGATTTTACAGTGCTTCGACAGTTCCTCCGCAGTCAGAGGTGCTCGCTATTGTACTTGTGTGTGTGGCAGCCTTACCAGCACACCATCATGATCTCCTGTCCTTTGTTCCAACCTTAGAACTCTTGAAAAATAGACTTTTCTAAATACACTTCCTGAATAGTTCACTTCTGTCGGAAATTGAACTAAATAACCTAAAAGAGATCACCTGTACTATACCCATTAGATAAACTATCTGGTGTTGGAGATAATCACCTCCAAAAAATGTATAGTTAAAACAGTCAGGTTAAAAAACTATTGATTGGCTACATGAACACATCTTCTTCATCTGTTTTCTCATAAGGCAGGCGATCCAGCACTGCTTCCAATCCCAGGTTTTTAAAAACTGTTCTTCAAAATAGCTATTGAGTAAAATATAGAAAGGTCATTAACTGAACTGAAAAGAAAAAATCTAGTTGATTTGAACCAGGTCAGAATTCTCATTAATAACTTTAGCTAGATATACTAATGCAAAAGTTCAGATTACAGGCATCGTTACAGATGAAAACAAAAGAGCTGCTATTTCTGCAGAAGGAGAGATAGCACACAGGCTCTCAGACACCAAACAAGAGCTGCAAATATGTCTCAAGTCTGACCCCTCTCTTACTCTTACAGAAATCTTGATCTCAAATCAAGCCACTGACAATATTAATTATCCACTTGAAATGAGCAAAGATTTATTCTAATATCCAAATTGCTATTGCTTCTGTCTGTCTCATCTGAAACATAATTTATAGTATGATCCTCTGTCACAGGCTCTTAGCAGGAAGACACACACCACCATAGGATTCCTTCTAGGACATCCTCTGGGAGATCATTCAGAGCCAGTCATGTCATCAGCTGTAGGAATTAACATCAAGTAAAATATATTTTTACACCCTAAAGCAAACTCACTCCTTCCTTTCCTATTGCCTGGATAACAGAGTTACCTGCTACAAGCTGTCGAGCAGGCAGATCTCCCACTAGCTCAGATAGTAAATAAGGCACTCAGCACCTAACAGGATAAAATTCAAAAACCCTGCTTTTACAACACTTACATTTGAAGATCAAGGCTCAGAAATGAGGGACATGATGTTTTCCATATGCACAGTACTTAATGACTTAAAAGTAAACATATGTACAAGTGTTTCAGTAATTGGGTCCTCAGACTGTAGTGCTGTCTCTTTATTATTGGATTCTTTAAAAGTCTTACAAGTACATTACTAACATCCTCCAAGGAATCTTCTTGAGGAATGTTTCCAGCAAAATATAACCCTAGGATCTAAACTTTCCTGCTTTGAAGATATATGGCTTCTTTGGTATACCAAGAAAAAAGTTCCCGTACTATTCCAAAGGAACAAACAATTCATCTCTTGCAGGATTGTGGAAAGCCATGAGAACTGAGAAACAATGACTGTAATCTCATTAAATGGCAAACTGGATGTTTATGATTATATGTTCATTGTCCAATTTGGGAGAAATACAAGAAATGCAATAAAGAAGGGATATATAACCAAACATTAATTTCAGGACATTTCAAGAGCATCAGCTCCTTTTATTGTTAGAGACAGAAACTCTTCCACTGGAACTTTCAGGGCAACCCACCCCAGATCCCAAAGAGCCACCACAAGACTGTCTGTAGGCTGAAGTCTTACTTTGGTGTGAATCCACTGGCATTTGACCTATCTGTTCACGAGACTCTTTTCAAGTTTCCCTGTTAGGCCTATGAAGGGCATTTGAGAGAAGTATTTGTACTGGTGTTGTTGAAATGCAACGTATCATGAACATGAGTGGAATTGTACCACACTCTTTATTCTAATGATTTTTCATGATGACAGATGGCTCCATGACCTTATGCCTCAGCCCAAGTGCAAATTACTTTGAAAGGCTGTATTGACATGCTCATGGACACGGCACAAATGCTCCTTCAGACTCACAATAATATTTACAGGCATATTAAAACACATAAATATAAATATAATGAGATAGTAATGCATATTTCAGGAATTTAATATTCACTGCAAATGAATTAATGATTTCACCTTTTGTCCTATAATGTTTCAAACCTCTGTCTAAGTTCTGGCATCACACTATCATTTCAAATTAACTGTAATTTTCCACTGCTATGCTTGCTATGAATGAGAAAACATCTAAAGAAATTACAAATGTGCTGACACATTCACAAAAAAACCCAATCAAACCAACAAACCCAACCAACTGTTTTCTCATGTGGAAAAAGCTATATTTTTATTCTATTTTGCATATTATTTCATTTCCAATGTTAGGGTTTAATGCTAGTGTGTTTGCAGCATTGAACTGAAAATTTCTAACACAAAATAACCTGAAACAGAGAATTAGTGTATTTCTGAGGATGGCAAAGTACAGCCCAACAGAAGGATTATATTACAATGGGACCATGTATTTAAAAAAAAAAAAA
>VZTJ01006682.1:539336-562529 GCA_013397795.1 Orthonyx spaldingii
TAAATAAAAAAGCCTAAAATGGAATATAGCTCTTCAGATAATTAAAGTGCTTTAGACCACTAGCCAATTGATTTTCTCCTTGTAAAGGTAGTTCAATTGAAATGTTCAGAATAAATCATGTGTTAAAATTATCTTCTAAAGTAAGAGCTGAGTGCATATTGATTAATAATTATTTGCACTAACGGACTGAACTAAAGAAATACCATCAATTACTTCAAAAAACTTGAAGATCAATCATGATGGAATCAACCACTGAAAGATTCACTACACTTTTCCCAATATTTCGGAAGTGTTCATCGAATGACTTTCTAGAGATACCTTGGTTTCCTGTTTCTAGAGCTACGGAAATTTGTTTTAAATGCCAATTATCACTAGGTGTTTCAACTGCATAATACAGCTCTCACCCTTCAATTACAGGGGAGTTCTGAAAGCAGAGCAAACATTTTCCACATCAAGTATGAGGCATGAGGGGGCACTTTCACCAGGGAAGTTTAGTTAATATTTCATACTTATGCTCCCACAGCAAAGGAAATGCAAACAGCCTAAACGAATGACCAGAAAAGATGATTTACATAGAGCTCCCATCCAAAGATGGGGGATACTCAGTATAAATTAACTCTGTTTTACACACTAATGAGTCCTACTCACTGAATTTTGCCGGGCAGCACAATAAAACTCCAATAATTCTCTAAAAATTGCAATTTAGTTTGCCTGGTTATAAATAGCACGGAGATCGTTAATCCCTTACGGCACCACAGGCATTACTCAAGCCTGGTATCTTATTGAAAATCAAGGAGAATTTTCCTTTCTCATGATGCATAGCACCATTAGAGTTGGGTGGGGAGCCTGCTGGCTGTAGCGCCAGGTTTTAAGCAGGTTTGAACGAAAATTTCTGTGGTTCAGGTTTTCAAGGTTTCTTTCCCACTAGGTTTCAGGTTTATGCACTGCAGAAGTGTTGACTAGAAAGGCAGATAAAAACAGGTCATGAAAGCTGGTGGAACTTAGTTCACACTTGGGTGGAAAATGTTCAAAGTTGCAGTGCTGACCTTTTAGTTATTTCCTAGTTTCTTGTCTGGTATTTTTTTTTGTTAGGTTGGCTGACATAGGACTAACTCCCACGTACACTAACAGGTCTTCAGAAGGTAACAAAATTTCTGGGTATTTTCTCTGTAATGCACAAAAAACCATTTTATGACCTAAAGCAATAACACTTTTAGCTGAAATATTTAAGTTTAAACATTCTTTACATAAATGAGATGCACAGCTCTGTCTGAACATCTTAATTTTATGCATTTTTATACTTCTAAGCAACTTAATAGTGAGGACTGCTTATTTGCATTCATTTACATGCAATTTGCACAAAAAGCTGAAAAAGGGTAGTAAGGAAATCCATCATATTGACTTCAAATGAAAATATTATTTCTGTTAAAAACATGTTGAATGTTTATTTTACTTAAGAAATCACTTTTAACATCTTCATAAATATCAAATGGCACTTCTCAGAAATTGTGACATTTTTTCACCTAGTAGGGTTAAAAAAATAATTCAGCAACATTTTTGATGTAGAGACATGCAAAATACACCTTTTTTCCCCCCCTAAGAGAATTTAGTTTCTTAGCAAGGTGAATCACCATTCTGATATGTTCTGGGTGTTCTCTAAAGTTTTATTTTACTAATTTTCTCAACCTAATCTTTGCCAGGTTCACGACAGGGAAAGTACAGACTCCCTAATAAAAAAATGGTGAAACATGCATGAACAAATTTAAGTGTTCTTAAGTCCTGTGCTGTCTGTGGATTATCCCTTAGATGATGCTAAAATGTGTTCAAATAAATTCTCAGTAATTTCACACCTACATTCTTAGTCTTGTAAAGATACAATTTTCATATGCAGCCACAGTCCTGCCTGCCAGCTGCACCCCTAATCAGCTGGTACTAAATCATATCTGTTCTCAGAATTAAGATGGCCACTGGCTTCTCATTCCTTAGAGATTGCACACAGTTTAACTCTTAGTTTATTTCTTTATCATGTTCAACCTGTGTCCCATTACATCCCTATGCCTCTGCAACACACAAGTAAAATCAGGAACTGCAGAAAAGGCAAAGCAAGATAAAACCATGGAGTAGATTCTATTCTACAGCTGAGCTTTCAAAGGCAGCACATTAGGAAATTCTGCAGTGCAAAAGTGGCCTCTGGAAATAATCATGGGTCGGTTTTGCTAAACATCCTACTGTCTGCCACAGTGACACTTTTATCGGCTTTCACCATATCCCTGGTGTCAGTAACTCACAGCGCAGTAGCTGGGATAACTCACCCCTGGATAACTCACCCCTGAAGGGCTTCAACGCAGCTCAAGTGAAGGCAGCAGAAGTGTGTGCTTGGCACATCCTCCAGTGACCCCATTCCTGGGGCGGCCAGGCAAGGGTGAGACCCCTGAGGCAGCACCCAAACCTCTGCAGGGGGACTTGGGGCACTCCATCTCTGCAGGGCACAGGCAACAGAGGCAAAAACCCAGGGTTACTGTGGACACGGCCCAAAATCCTAAAAGCAGGGCTGCCTCAAGCTAACAGTAAAAGGGATGACACTTTATAGACTCTGCTTCGACTAAACCCAAACACACAAGAGCTAGGAAACAAAATGTGTGTTTTCAGGCTTTCATGATCATTGTTCAGGTTTCCTCCCACTTTTTTTCTTATATGTGTGCTTTTCTATATTTTGTCCAAGTTCCTGGGTGACTCAAGATGTGCTTTTCTTAAGTCTGACTTACAAGATTTCAACTGCTAAATATCTTTAAAAATAATTTTGTGCTGATTTCCATCAGGTCAGTTACATATTGCTTTTTATTGTGTTGTCTTCATAACACAACACATGGGAAGGCTTTAGACTTTGAAACTCACAACTCTCTACTATGTACTTCTAATCTGGTTGAAATTTTTTAAAAAAGACATTTTACTCGTACAAATTAAAAGGTGGTACAAGTATATTAATTTTCATAATCAGATTAAAGCATTGTAATAGAACTTTCAGTGACTCAAGGGAAAGATTTCTTTAGACAGCAAAGTGTAATTAAGCAAAACTAGTGTATCTGTATCATTAAAGAAAATGTTAAAGGTAATTTGAGTCTAGGGATCAGCACTTCAAACCTTCCCTAACCCTATCCTTAACCTGCAACCTAACTTTGCGGTGTAAGCACTTTTTGTCAACAGCAGCCCCGAGGCCTCATGAAATTAATTAAGTATCCTATCTCTTTACAATGGAAACAAACCCGTCCACATGCTGTTTGCATTTCTGGCATGATTGGCATTTGTTACTGAAGACACCAGCATCAGCAGCTGGGAAGCACAAGACTGAGCTCTCTTTCACTCCTTTTGTCTTCTCGTACCACTTTTAGATTCACACATTAATTATGGCAGTCCACAGGTCTCAGTCTTATAAAGCAGGTACGTCACCTACTACAAAATTTATTATTCTGATGGTTCTTATCACAAGAAAGAAAAAACCTCCCAAAGTGCTGAAAGAAGTCCTTTGTCCTTAAAGTCTTTATACTCTCCCTTAAAAAAAACCCATGTGAGTCACAAGTGGGAGGACTGCAAGGAGGCAAGGATGTATTTTCTTTGCCATCATGTAGCAGCTGTCAACCCTTCCATGCCAATGACAGACGCGAAACTGCATGAGAATTTGGAAATCCGATACGGCACAAAAGAAAAAGAGGTGCCAGGAAAAGGTTAGTCAATCCTTCCATGCTGATGCAGCCTCCACAAGCAACTGAGTGGACTCATGTGCTCTGTCACTACATGGAAACTAATGGCAAAATGGCAAATACGTCTGTGGCATCGCCAGAGCTGGGGTTCTCAGCTTCAGGGCAGATGCTCCAGGCAACCTCCCACAGATCTGTGGCAGTTGTGCCAATTATCCCATGGATCCTCTAGCTCTATACATTTATCAAACCACACCAGCCTCCCAACACAAAGACAAGACACCAAAACCCCCACAGAAGCCTTATTATTCACCCAGCAGTCATATGAGCACTGGCCCTTTGATGGCCATCTATATAATCATCATTCTCACTCTAGAGAATGGGGTCCTGAGGCCTGAACTTGGTTTGTTTTATAAATAGAAGATTAATTTCCCCCTGCTTGACCATGAGATCCAGGTTTTAAAAGCAGCAGAAGACTCTAAAAGCCCCAGAAGAAAGTTACGCAGTATAGCTCAACCATTCACTGTCACGTTGTTTTACTCTCTTGTAAATAAACTGCATGTGTTTTTACATTCCCTAAGTTAATATGAAATCTATTAGCAAAAGGTAGCAATAGTCTCTGATTTTACAAGGTTCGCTTTTGCCTTAAGAAAAGTTGGTCAGCGGTTTGGAAGTGAGACTTCACAATGGAATAACCAATGGCATTTAGTGTATGGATAAATGATTTTTGACAACTTGTTTACACTCCTGCAGAACCACACAGATCTCCATAATCACCAATATGTTATTTATGTAGTACAATCCTATGACTGACAGTGCACACATCAGCGAGAATAGTTACAGTACCAAAACACACACATAAGGTTATTTGCTCTTAACAGACATGACCATCACATTGGTAAAAAAGTGCTGGCCAGAAGCCATTAATCTACACCTCTGAAATGCTGCTCTTGGATCTTTTCTTCAATTTGAATATACTCTAGCCAAAACAGGAGGAGTTTCAATTTAATATTTTACGTCCAGTGGTGAAGCAAATACTTCAAATGTCATGCCAGCAACTAAAATGTGTCTAGATTTTTTGGCTACTCTGGTAGTTGAACTTAGGACCTTCGCAGCGAGTCGCCACAGTCACACCATTACTGAGATATTATATTCTGCAAGTACAAAGATGGGAAATTTTCCAGATTGTCTGCCAAGATTCACTGCACCTAGGACACAGCAAGTGTCATAAATAGAATTTGCCACAGCAAGCCTTGCAATAACTGCCAGAGAAACGCAACAGACCTCCTGCAGTCTGATTTAACACAAACAAGCCAAGACATGGAAAAAGTAAAAACACTGCCCTGCAGTCACTGCTTAATAGCTTTTCCAATTGAGCACAGAGAAGTCTGACGTATTGAGAATGTCTGTCTATCCAGTGCACGACTGTTCCTTATGCGCTGCAGCTTCTGCCACATCACAGGGAACCTTCCATTCCTACTTGGAAGACAGCAAATTTATGTTCAGAAAGTGCTGAATTTAGAGTCTGCTGCGCGTGTATATGTGAATATTTGCTTTTACTGCTTCTCCGCCCTGAAACAGCAAAACAAACCCCATGCATGTTAAAACATATGGCTTGGGAGCGGAATCAGTAAATGCAAAGTGTCTTTATTTCCTCATTGAGCCTCACTTTATAGCTGCTTGTGCAATCCAGCTCACCCATCTTCCCAACAACATTTTACAAAAATAAGTTTTCCTCATGAAAACACAAGAACCCTGAAGTCTTCTTATAGCCTATTACATTTTTATTCATGGAATGCTATTTAACTTTTATTCTTAAAATTAATTACCTACAAATAAAAGATTTTTATGTTTTTTCATAATACAGGCTCAAAAAAACTATTCCTCCTCCCATAAGACATCCTTTAAAGATTAAAATGTTAAAACACACTTAAGAGAACAAATTAGTAAACAATTACTTCAATTGTTATCACCATATTGTAAAAAACATTACCAAGGGTATTACTTGCAAGCATAGTGACTGAATAATTAACTGAATATAACTCTACTTGTAATTTCTACATAATAAGCTTTAGACTGCAGTTATGGTGTGTTCCAGAGTATTGGAAGAGTCAATAGAACAAAGGAATAAAGACATTATATCTTTAACAACTGCATTGGAAAGGTAACACTACCTTTAAAACAAAACATTGGTCAATTAGTTGGAAAGGGCAAACTCTTATTTTTCTTCCTCTTCATCTTGCTACAAAGAAACACCATCCTGGGAAAGGTCACAGTGCATTATGGAGAAATTAGGGAAATAGATTGCTGTGAACTTAGTGCTACTCTTCTGTGGCAAAGTGCAAAACCCTGCAGTTATAAAAACAGTCTACAGATAATGGCTTATCAATGAAGAAGTAAAATTGTAAATGACTCCGTCATGACAGCTTCAGGCATAAAGCTAACATGAACAGGACTGTCATATGTGCAAATCTTCCACATCCTTAGAACAGGACAAATTCTCGTCTTGAGAAATAATTCAGTTTCAAATGGAAGAAAAATCACTAAAATTTATTTTCATAGAACTTAAGAGTTGTAGGATGTCCTGAATATAGGTTTAAAACCAAATTGATTAAATAAAATACTTTTTTTATACTGTGAAAATGGCACTGGCTTTGAAGTCTTACATATAATGAAACAGAGATCTGAGGAGAAATAAAAAGGTTTTATTTCAGTTTAAAGCTGTGGTCACATGAAACCAATGAGAAGAAAATGTAAATAATTTCAGGAGTGTTTCTTTTCATTATTTAGGGAATTATAAATTCATTTTTGAATTAATTTCATGAAATCCAGTGTTTATTAAAATACTGTTTAACTTTTTACAATACATTCCATTGAATGTTGAGAGCCCTGATACCATTTGGCAGTTTGTCATCTGGAAAACCTCAAAAAGATTTAATTCCCTTCATACTTAGCTAGGAAAACAATGTTAAATATCGGAAAATAATAATTTCATGTGATTTTTTCCTTACTATTATATTGGAATGATACCAATGTATCACTAGTGCCATGAAAACAGAAAGTGCATCCACTCTGTGGCATATGTGAGCTATTTATCACACTATTACAGGTACCTCACATATAGCATATTTATCACACTATTACATATACTTCACATATGGCTTCTGGATCTTACACTGACACAGAAGAACTCAGAGACTATGAAAAATATGTGACATAAAAACGTGGCCTGTAAGGCTGAACTGGAAATATTCTGCTGATATGGTATTGGGTGACAGCTCATCTGACAGCATCTGCAGAACCATTTCTATCCTTTTCTAATTTGCCTGGGTTTTGCACTGCTTTCTGCTTGCTTTTAATGGCTTGATATGTCTTTATTCTGTAAGAGTTCATTTGGTAATATCAACACCATCAAAGAGACACGAGAGCTATAGCAAGGTCTGTAGTCATCTAAGCATCTGCAAGTCATCATTGAAAATATTTATTTTGTCCAAATCTCCTTATTCTTAGCTTGTTTTTCAATCAAAGCAAGAAATGAATGCAACTGTTCTTCATGTAACTTGAGTTCACTTTCAGTGGGAACCCAGCATTTGTTTTTCTGATTTTTTTGTGAAAAACGAGCTAAACTACAGTCAGTGGCAGTCTGTGATAAAGCTGTGTTGGACCTTAAAAAACCATGGGTTTTTGATGTCTTCAGACCCTGATTAGTGTCGCTCCACATTACTTTCCTACAGTTCTTTGTTACTATATGGCTATGCTAGACAACGTACAGATGTGCTAGAGAGTGCTCATAGTTAAATATATATGTGCTACAACCAATTCACTTCCAATACAATTTTAGCAGCCAAAAAAAATAGCTGCACTGGGTATTATTCATTTGTTCTTTATTTTAATTCCCAGGGCATGAGCTTATCTACTTTTAAGCTACTAGTTTCACGTCTTTCTAGGCTAGAAATGTTAGAACTCTTTCTTTGCAACTAGCAGCAACTCTGGGGCAAGTCCTCATGTTGTACACAGCACTGCAAGCTGAGCCTCTCAAGCAATCAGCAGCACTGGCTCCCTGCACCAGGTGCTGATTTCCCCTCTAACAATGGGCACAATTAAGTCAAAGCCAACCCGATTAACTCTGCTCCAGGCTAACCCCTGCATGCTCACTGGTTCCCTTGATTAACTGTACAGGACTGACGGACAGGAAGGTGTCAGGAAAACCCCTGAAGAATTAGCAAGCCTGCAAGGAGACTCTGCAGGAGGGAGAAGGTGCGAGAAAGAAAGAGCAGAAAGGTGGCCGTTTAAAACACTTATTAAAGGAGTTAACAAAATAAAAGGATGTAATTTAAATCACTAAATGACAGAAAGCTATTGTGATGAGGCAGTGCAGTGTCAGAAAGTGGATGCTCCCTGTAAAGATCACACATGTACCTGCACAATAGCATTAGATGAGGATGGAATTATAAGCCCCAGTGACATTGGACTTTTTGGGTACAGCCTCCTTGCAATAATTGGAATAAGTTCTGTATTGATAGTTATAATCTTCAGCAATATAAAGTATTTATTAGTGCTCACCTGCTGGTAGCATTTAGTGCCCCTTATGCATTGCCAACAATAACATCAATCAGCAACTCATTAAAATAAAACTCAAAAATATGCCAGTGAAATGCTAAAACATACTTGAAATATGTTCTGTTAGCTTTCCCATATTCCTATATTCATTTATAGCATCAAGGTATGAGCCAACATACAGAAACTCAGATGTTGTTGTAATTTTAGCATAGGGCAATGTTAATTACAGCATGTCAAGATATTTAAAAATTAATAAAAGGAGACAATTCCATTTTTTGTCACCTACCAGTTAGAACTACTTCAGTTCATCACAGCTGACTGCTGTATCGTTTTGGACTTTTATACCATTGTGCTCTGTGTGGAAGGAGTGCCCTCCCCCATTTTAATGGCAGTAGACTGCTGGGAGATTGTTCAAAGATAAAAATATGTACCACCAAGTCCCTAAAATGTCATGATAAATGAACTCAAATGTCACTATTAAAATATTTCCTTTCATCAGTTTCACAGCACAGATCTCCCATCATAATGCCAGAACTGACACAACTTTGCTCATACTTCTATGGGAATACTGAATTTCTTTTTGAAGGCTGATTTTAAGACAATGGAAATGCGTGTGGCATAAAACTGAGATAGCCACCTGTAAAGTGGCTTAAAAGGTGCCCCCTGGAGAAAAACTCTTCTGCATGACCCTCTTCCAGAGGAAAAAAACCCAGGTTGAGTTAATCACAAGCAGACCCCTGAAACAATTCTCTACAGGCTTCTTTAAATGTGAAAAGCATCATTTTGCTTTCAACTGATTCTGTTAACAGTCTCTGAGAAAGAGAAAAAAGTAACACAGCATAAAGAAGAACTACTTATGAACAAAACAGAAGACTAAATGAGAAATTCAAGGGTACCAGATTTCTTTCCTTTTTGCCACTGTTATTCAATGCTGTGTTCCCAGAGAGCAAGGGGGAAAAAAATTAAAAGAGAGAATACCTTTAATGCAGTACCAGAATCAATATGACCATGAAAATTTTGTTAGTTTATTATGGGTATTTTCTATAACATTTCATGCCTTTCTCCCTCCTGTCTGTCCATTTTCTATTCAAATATCCAGGTGATCCTTTGGAACTTTTAACAATGGGCTGATAGGAAGTGAAGGCTAACGAACAATGCATGTTTATAATGAGAACCAAACTGCTACCTGCAGAGAATAATACAGGATGATCTCTCTTTGGAGAGGGGGGAAAAAAATCAACAACATAAATGGAACGCTGTCAAATTTATAAGCAGCAATTTAGACAGCAAATATGTTGCTTGGGTTTCAGCAGTCTTAAACACTGTGAGCGGCTTAACCTTATCTCCCAGTGCCACTGCCTTCCTGGAGTAATTGATGCTCGGAGTCCCCCAATTTCACATAAACCAGGCCACTGTGTTATTGTATACAGCAATCTAACTGCTAGCAGAGACAGGAAACGGCACTGAACCCAGATCAATAGACATGTCAACAGTAAGCTGCTTAATCTAATTCTGCCTATCTCATCTTGGAGCACAGTTTGCAATTTTACTGCTAGGTCCCTCTGGCAGGAAATGGTTTGGAAAGTTTAGTCTTAAGAAGTTTAAGCGATATGCTTATCCTTCAGGCTCTTGAATGTTTATTCAGCAGAATAGCTGCTTTAAATGTTTTATAAATGGTAGCAATGTAAACAAGGCACTCCTGAATTCCTTCCCATATAAAAGCCATAACGGTGATTTCCTCACAGTGGACAGGGAGCTTAACACGACAGCCAATTACACTTAGAGGTAAATTACATTTGTACAGACGTACCAAACTCAAATAAACTTTGGTGATCAGAATATTTTCCCAACAACCCCTCATTTACTCTGATGATGTTCCCACATGGAAACACTTCTTTTTTAGCAATTATGTTGCTCCTTTCTCCTTCACAGCATTATCAATGATTTCCCTGAAAAAATTGAGACATACATATAGATAGAACTCACAGTTCACTGGTGCCTGTTCCATGCCCCAAAACACTCCGAGTTTTCAATTTCAGCGGAACTATGACAAAGTCATGGTGCGTCCCCAGGGGTTTTGTGGTGCCCGCAATTCAAGGGGCCGTGGCCAGTGCCAGCAGAGGGGAAATTTAAGCTCCTGGTTAACTTTGGAATCACAGTTGATGTTTTCCAACCATGACAGACCTTTAAACTGCTTTGACAGTCTATTTGTCATTGGAAAACATGTGCAAACTTGTTTAGAGAGGAAAGATGGTGTTTCGCTCAAGGTGCTGGAGAGGGAATTAGACGATACAGGTTCTTTCCTCAACTCTGCTACAAAGTGCCAGTGTGCTTGTGCTGGCCAGTTTTTAAGTGCTTCAGCTCTCCATCCATAAAATAAAACCTTCCCAACTGCACTGGAGTGCTGAGATGCTCGAAGCATTAGTGTCCGTGAGGTGTTCAGACACCACAGTGCTGAGCGATACAGAAAAGTCAATAAATGAATTCCATAAATAAAATGTTACAAAAGCCCACTTGAGTCTTTCAGCTTGAAAACATGGGACTGCTGCCATGAGTTAGTGTCTTGGAAATAAATTTAGCAAAGATTCCAGGTACAATACAGTTGAGACTAAGATTAAGAAATAGCAAAGAAACAGTTATTATTTAGATACTTGTACATTACTTAACAAACAAGTTGTTTCCTACATACCTCAGATGAGGAAATGAAGGTCTCTTGAGTAAAATTTTTAAAAATCAACTTGATATCTGTGGACTTCTTTGTGAACAAAACTCTCTTGAACAAAGACTTAAATGGAAAGAGTTTGCATAGCTGGCCTAAAATCTCTTCAAACCTGCCTTCTTTCTGTTTATAAAAGTTTTGCTCTTGTGCTCTAAAATCTTAAACTACAGAATATTATTCCAAAGATCAACAGCATACCATGAATAATCAAGGGCAAGTTGAGGAGATTCTTTTGTCAACAATTCATGGACTCAAGTACAGCCATTCCTAATAAGGAGCAATTTAGCAAAAATAATAAAAATCAGGAGACAGGCTATCTATGAATACAAAACCCAGTAATTTAGTTCAATTAGTTCACTTCAAATAGAAACTTATGGCGTGCTAGTCTATTTTGGTTTCAGACTTATCCCACCCACAGTCCACATTTTCAAAGCTATAGTATATTCCAAATGCTAATTAACTACCATTCCTTTTAAACTCATGAATATCCCTACAAATCTGACAGTGTGAAGGTTTTACACGGAGGTAAGACTAAGAAATTACATTCTCATTAAAATGCAAACAAACCAGAAAGACCTTACTTTAATCCCTAATACACCATTACCTGTCTCAGCAGAGACCATCATTCCCAAGAGTAGCTAAGAACAGGAACACATTTCTCAGACTAGTGACCCACTCATGGAGACCTTCATTTGTGGATTTCTCAGTGCTTGTAATTTCAGCTATGTTCAGATGACATCTTCTTTTTCTCTAGATTAAACTGTGAATTTTCATCCCTCATTTTTCACTCACCTTCTCATAAAAACAATGCCGCTATAGTGGTAAATAGTAATTAGTCAATTAACAATGCCACAAGATGGAAATAATCCATTTTACCAGCTCATATATTTAAAAAAAGTAACCTGATTCTTTAAAATCATCAGTTTGGGCGACAGTGAAAATGATATAATCATCACTATTTTCCACGTTTACATGACGCTTCCCAATATAAATAAAGATGCAATCTCTGTGGAGAGGGGACTCTGTTTTCACATGCATTTGTTTTATACCTACAAGTGAAGTCATTGATCATTATTGCAAAGCAAATACATGATTATTCCCTCTGATCTGTAAGAAAAAAGTATACAGAGAGCTCAAAATATTTCCAATTCTAACATAAAATTGCAAAACAAAAGCATGTGCAGAGTTTTGCTGTCAAATGGCAACAAGTCTACTTGAAAAAAAAGGAGAGCACATCTTGCATTTTGAGTGGAACAACTAATGCTAAAGGGTTTTAAAGGCTTGGCTTTATGAAGGAAAACTGCACAGAAGATAAATGGGTATTTAAGGCTTTCTGTATGAAAATTATGGAGAACCTTATAATTAAATAATAATTAAAATATTATTATTGTGGTGCTATATTTGGCACATGTATACAAAAAATACTCTATAATTCATGATATAGCCCAGGTATCTGGGCATTTAAGTGTTGGAACATTTTGTATTTAAATCAGAGTAGATCACAGAAGGTCCCAAAGTTTTGGTTCCCTACCTCAAGTCTCAGGAATTTAATTCTTTTCCTTAGAAACATTTTCAACAGTGTTGTACAAACTGCCTAATACCATGAAGCCGGAGAGTTACAGAGATAGTTTCAAAGTATTGTGCCAAAAATTGAAATACATGTAGCACATTTGCGGCAAAATTTGAAATGTACATGTTCAAAAGATGGAAGCACAACTGTTCAGCTGAGAAGTTATGTATACAAACGCCACATGAATTTTTATGATGTCCTGATCCTTCGTAACAAAAACCAAAACTACACTTCTTTTTTAAAACTCCCACTCAACCAACACAAAGATGTCACTTTTTATGTTACCCTGGCTTACATGAGACCAGATACAGATTCAGACACTGCAGGCCAGTAGGGAAGAAATCTGAACATGGGTGCTTACCAGTTTTTTGAAAGTGTGTAAGACTTTGAATTGGTATCTAATTCCCTCGGAGATCAATAACATTTAGGTGCTTAACCTGCTTAAGCACTTCTGAAAACCCTACTGCCTGCTTAAAATCTTGCTTTTGCTGGTCTGAAATACTCATAAGACTGCTACACTTCCACAGCCACAATCACCATTAGTTCATGACTTTACTGAGCCTGGTGAAATGGCAGGCAGTCCTTCCAAAAGGACTAAGTCAAATTGATGAGTAGTTGTCTTTCTGGCCCTTTTGTTTAACAAATGTATTGGTTGCTTTCTATCCAGACTTAAATAAATGAGTAACAAATTAAAAGAAACATTTTTATAAGATTCACTGCAGTAGCTTGCTTTTTGTGCTCTTCTCTTTTCTGATACAAGGTTAAAAGTGACTGGTAAACCTTTTAACGTTATTGAAACTAAATTATTAACGCTGTGTTTCACCTTCCTTTTGTCCTCTTCATGGCATTCTCCCTGATTGCTTACTGCTACTCCACTCCTACAAGTTGTAAATCAAATGAAAAGCCTTTAAAGTACAAAACCTTCTGATTAAAATTTTCATCCACAAGGGAACCACAGATATGACAAGAAGCCACATTATGCAGTTTTTACATTTAAAACATCTGACAGTCTTTTTTTTTTCATGTGTGTGAAAATTGAGTGCTTTCATCTTTGTAAGCAACAAAAAGGATGATTCTCACTCATAAAACCCATTTGCAACCTTCAAAACATCTTTGATATTCTTCTCCATTGCATAACTGCGTTTGGTGCAGTATATGCAGGTATGCAGTGCCGTGACACATGGCTAGTCTGGTCACATTTGAACTTCTCCCAGCTCTAACCTGTACAGTTCACAGGACTGCTGAGATTACCCATCAAACTCAGCACCAGATCATTCACACAGAGCCCACACTATATGGGCAGTTGGAAACATAAAGGAAGACATGGGAAACTATGATCAAGGGTCTAATAAAAACCTATGGTGAATACTTCTGAGGGAAAAGACATACCTTTAAGGAATGAACTCTGTCTAGAAGGAAGTAAAATCTAATTTACATTTTAGTGAGGTTTATAATGCAATTCCTATCTTAGATAAGATATGGGTTTATTTGACAGCACACTTCTGAAAAGTTGGCAAACAACTTTCTTGATGCTGCTTTTCAGCAGCAGAGTATAGGATGATCCATCACCAAGTTTTCAAGATCTGAGCTCCTGATACTCCAAAAGAGAATAAACCAAGCAAATTTCTGCATTTCAGTTTTCATTGGATTTCCTAGCTGCTGCATATTTGTGGTCTGCTAGGTTGGCACACAGTTACTGCACATATGCCACAGTACTAAGAGGTTTGTTCGTCCAGCAGTGGAATCCCTGCACTGGAATTAAAACATCGGCCTGAACCACGAACAGGCCTTGAAGAAAGCCTGTGGTGCTAACACTACTCTATTTAATATCTGATAACATATCAGTGTCTGATAACACATTCATTATGGAGATATGAAGTTCCAGGGAAGCACTGAGCTCTCATTAAATAGCAGCACTGTCTGCTGGGCCAGCTCCTCATTTATTTCATTGACACACTATTTAAATGCTACCGCATGAGCAAGCTGTCCTGTAAGCCAATTGCTACAGGTTCAAAATGAGTATTTGGTACACTATATTAAGAGTCAAAAGCACAGAAATGCCCCTGCCTAATCCCATGGCATGTGATGTGTGCATTGCTTTTCTAGGGAACAAGGTCAGTGACAGGGCATTGAGAGCTCTGTCAGGAAATGATGCTGAAAGGAAAACCTTCATGTGTGGCAAGATTCAGGAAAATATCCCAAGAGCTCCAGTAGCATCGCTGAAATGACTACTTGAGACAGCATATTTGGGTCAATAATGCTACTCAACAGAGATTTCTTCATGAAGAGACCATCTCAAAGGATGTTTCTTTCCTTTGTTTAGGATGTGAGGTACCAGTTCCATTTAGTGTTTCATACAGAAGGAAAGCATCATCTCAGCAGTAGTGGAAAGCACTGATGGCAAACTTTGCAGGGGAAAGCACAGAGTGCTGAGATGGGCACAGGGGCCTAATCTGGGAGCAGTGGCTGAAGACAGTGACTGGGTCTCTGAGCCAGAAGACAGCAACGTGTGGGCATTTGTGCTGTATTTGATCTGGCACTCTCACTTTTCCCTACAGATTAAAATCGGTATTGCCATTTCCTACTGGTAAGATTTTCTCATGGAAACCTGAGCAAGCTGCATACAGAATGAAGGAGCTCTTATGGCTTGTATTTACCGAACAACTTGTTTTCTCAGATGTCAGCTTTTCTTCCTTTCCCCCCACCTTTTTCTTCCCGCCTTTGTTTTGGTGTTCAGACACCTAGACTCTCACAATCAATCACAGCAAACTAGCTCCCATAAACCTGCTTAGAGGAAAACAATTTCTTCCTCAGGCCTCCAACCCATTCCCTAGAAACCAGCTGTTTCTCTAAATATACAAGGCAACAGCACCTGAAAAACTGAGTATGACATTACATGACAGGAGAAATCATTTCAGCTCTGCCATCCCATTGCTTTGTAGAATTGGGACTCATGTAATAAAAGATATAGTTTAAACAATATGGGGATCCATTTATACAATATACATTAAAAGAGTCACCAGCCAGAATAAAAAACAGGCAAGGGCATAAACAGATGGGGATTCTCAGCAAGACCGCATGCACTTCAGGGAAAGATTCATAGTCTCTTCTTCTGTCCCAGGGAATTTTTTTGTTCTACAATGGCAGAGTTGTGACAAAGGAAGAAATGAGGCACAAAAAGGTGAAAAACAAATTCCCATCTTTCATTTGCTAAATGCTGCTGTACCCACCCTGGTGTCAGATGATGAGCTTGGCTCCCCTTTGTTTCAGCAGCCACCGCAACACATTGTGCAAGGCCTCCAGCTGAGTCAGTGCTCGCTCGCTGTGCTGCGCGCACACAGATGGGAGTAGGCAGAGAAATGTCAAGCTACTTGGATTAGCTCGGCTTTGGTCACGCACAGAAGCAGAGCTCAGGGCACCGAACAATCCTAAATTAAACATGAAGCCTCCTCCCCAGCCCAGGCACCTCGTTTTTCAGGCATTAGTCATTAAGGAACTTCCAAGCTGGTAGGTCTTGCTGTGGGTTTAAGTGCTTGCTTTCATAGCTCTACATCCCGGCAGTAAGGGTACCTTGCCCTGGCAATGAGATAAAGCCATCACATAAAAAATGTGCTATGACGTTTTAAGTTCTTAAATCACTTGGAATGCATGCATGTAGTTAACTTTTGCTGTTATTGTTGCCAATATCCGCTTGAGGGAAAAGCAATCTTCCTATTCCCCTCACTCTATGTATGGCATCTTTTTTGTCTGACATATTTCAGTAATTGGGCATGTTTATTCCTCAGCTAGTTCTAACACAACCAGTAGAGGCTGCATTTTGAATCTCTGAGAGCAAGCTGGCAAGTGCCATGGAAAAAAATTAACATTTCCAACAGTATGCAACACATGGATGAATGTTACTCAGCCTGATGGGATGCGCAATTTTTAAATCTCATACAAATGTCTGTGTATTATTTCACCACTTCTCTCTGTGAACACTCTGGTTTTGGTTGAAGGCTATTTCCAGTTCAGACTCTTTTTCTTCAGCGTTTTCTCCCGTCTTTTCTACCTGCTGTAACACCCATTACTGGCTCTCACTCTCTTCAGGGATTTGTTTCACTGCCTATCTTTCCATTTTCTTTGTACTAATTCTGTCCCCTGGTCTTCTCTCTGACTTAAGGCAAAAAGCAGGTCCAGTTCTTCCTCTATACACAATCTAAAGGAATATAAATTACAAATGGGTGAGAATTTGACAATTTCATCTTTTGAACAGAGATAAAACATAGCCTTTTTGTACTATACTTCTGTTTGTCAATGCCAAACCACAGATCAACTACAAAAGCTGCCCTTCTCGACCAGGTATTACACAAAAGGTTCCACCCCAAATTTTCCTTTTGCAAATTTCCAATTGATTATGAGGGTTGCATTATAGCTTAAAGTTGCCATCATGCTTGGAGTGCTCAAACATGAAAAATAGCAGAAAGGGTAATACTACCATCGCGTCATCATATTTTTTCTTCTTACCACTTTTAGACCAAACCTTCAGGATCCTCCTTGCTCCTCACCCAACTGTCACAGGCAAAGGATACATAGGAAACACTCAAGTACAGAACAAAATAACTTCAGGGAGCTGCTACCATATTGCTGAACAGCAGTTCATTGTTCCCTTGCCTTGGATAGTTTTAGGTCTCTATTTTACTCAAAGATCTCTTACTTACCAATGCCCTGACCTTGGCATCTGTGCTACTCTCTTAAAGCTAATGTGATCTGCTCACACAAAGCAGACTATTGCCAAGGAGCATAAGCAGCCCTAGTGATGTCACTGAACTCATTAAAGATATAGTTGACTTCTTGCCCCTAGAAAACCTAATTAATAAATGTAACCTTAGCTGAAAACAGTAGTGCTTGTTGATAAGCAAAGTAAAACAAAAGGTGTTTTGTTCAAACATAAATATAGTACTTGACCAATAAATATGAGTTCCTGCTTTATAACTGTGGCAAACTGTAGTTAACCATGAAATTCCTGAGATAATTGATGTAAAAAAAGAATGGAGTATTCTGAAATACAATCACGTGCATATCTTAAAAATCTAATTCCTAATGCAATTCATAACATTAACACCAGGTCTAGAAAACTTAGTGGGTCATTTTAATAAACAGCAAATGCTGCACATTCTCACTCAGAGGACCCATTAGGAAGCTAACCCTGATATAAAACTGCTATAATCTATCTTCTGAGAATTATTTTAAAATATACCTTTTATAGCAAATGTAAAACATAATAACTGTGTTGTAAATGTGACCGCTATATTTATTTGTTGCTATAGCTATGGGTTGCAAATTTAGAAAGAAAAAATACACTTCAAATACTATCACAGACAATAAGAGCCTTATGCTTCTACACAATATTAAACATGCCACCTCCCACTGGTGATATATAAATCACAGCACTGTTAAATCAGCTTCCTTCTTTGAGCAAACTTACTTCTTGAAATTTCTTAGATTTTTCGTAAGATTTAATGTTCTTGTCTTATCTATTTTTATTTACCAAAGCGCCAAAAACTACTGATGATTTATGTGTCACTGCAGTCCATGCATAAAATTTACACAAACTAAAGCTAAATCGGAGAAACCAACATCCTTGAAATAAAAGTGACAAAAGGAACAGTTAAAAATTTGAGATTTTAAGTGAATATTCTCAAGGGTCAAGAGATTGCCTTAAGACTGGAATATGCCTAGAACATTTACAGACATCTTTCCCTCTCCTCTGTCTTTTTATAAAATGACTGCAAAACAATGCTCCCTAAACACTGAACAGAATGTACAGGTCTATCCGCTGAAGCCACAAATAATTTCAATGGGATTGGTGCAGCTTTGCAGGTATTTGTGGTGTCTAATAAAATAAGGCAGATACAGTCATCCTCAAAAAAAAAAAAAAAAGTCAAGTGGTTCACATGAATTTTAGTATGGAAAAATTTTCTTAGGATGAGAATGGATATTCCATTATTTGAGGCATTCAATTTTAAGTTGGTTAAAGTTACCGTGGTAATAATGCTATGGAGAACAGTGCTGCAGAGACAACATTCATCTGTCACAGGAACTAATACAAGCCCCTCAAATTTCAGCCTAGGTATTGCAGCTCAGTTTTGTACAATTTTCTCTCCTCCTTGCTGCATGCTTCAGGATTTCTTGAGAAATTTTTGCATGAGGTCTGTTCAACCTCCATGTAGAAGCTACCAGTTAAAGCATCACTCTAGGTTTGAAGACTATCTGCTGAAGGCATTGAGGAATCAGTGTGAAAATACTACTTCTCAGACCAAAATTATTCAAAAGGCAAAGAACATTCATATACATCATATGTAGAATTTTAGCACACAGGAAAATAACACATAGAATTTATGTGGATGGTTTTAAAAAACAGCAGTTAAAACACAAAGTAACCAGGGGGGGAGTAGTTTTAAGGGAAGTGAAATCATATACACATATGTGAGCTCCAAAATGCCCCTTCCCTCTTTTTGCTCACTTTTTTTTGTGGGTGTGTGTGTGAGAGAGGATACCTGACAGATGTCAAGGACAAATCACACAGCCTTTAGAGCTAATACAAACTATTACAGAACTCTACATGTATGTATCATAAAAAATGCATGTGATTTTAAACTCTCAACTACAGATTACAAGCTGGCTTCCTGTGACTTTTTAAACATATGGTCAGAAGTGAGGATGGAAGAAAGTATTTTTGCATGATCTGTCATTGATCTGAGAATGTAATCTTTGTTTTGTTTAAGTGTCACAGCTTGCTGCAGTAATAAGCTGGATAGAATATTTTAAAGGGTTAAGCTTTTGAAATTAGCAGATTCAGGCAAGGGCACAGTAACATCTTGATGCCTAACAAGTCAGTAAACACTGCACATACCTGAGGGCCTTACTGTTTAAGATCTTTCTTAAAAAAAAAAGAAAGGTATAAATCTCAGAGTACTAATTTTAATGTCAGATTTGGCATCATTGCTGTATAATTATCTAATGCCTAATATGTCCTTGAACGAACAAAATGCATCATATAATCACACCCCATAATTACAAAATACATATAATCCCTATTTATATACTCACATACTTTGCTATTATAATCTTCTACTAAGTGAACTTTGCTAAAAATGGTAACTGTCTGGTAGTTTTCCTTCTCTCTCATTCTAGCTTTACTCTTGCTTCTGTTTGTTTCACCCTAACTATAAGCAGCAAGGGGTCAAGATTAGTTATTTGTTATGCAGTTACACCCAACACATTGGGGCTTGAACTACATGGGGCTTCTCCAATATCCCTGTTAAATGAAACAGCAGCGAGGTCTAGGCAAAGGCATTCAAAAAACAGGCTCATTCAGGTCTCCCCGAGCATTCCGTGAACACAGGGAAGTTTGTGTAACAGGATGTGAGGACCCAATGTGGTAACTTTACTGCTCAATTTCTCAGCATCTCTTCCTCTCCACTCCAAAAGCTCTTCTCACCTGGAGTCAGGTACCCTCACAGATGTAGCTGATGCACTATGTCTCACCTTAAAATACACTGACATTGCATTCACTGTGTTGCAGCATAACACTCTGTCCACTACCACACAAGAAATGTATTTTATGTTTGCTTTTGCCAATGATACTGCAAGGCAGAGTGCAAATTAACTGAAAGAGAAATACAGTTTTATAAGAAATTATTACAATTATTGAAAAAATTGTGTTTTTATAAAGTAGATCATAACCACCTAACTACAAAACTAAAGGATGGCACGAAAGAGACTAAGAGTTACTTAAGCACTCTCTATAGGCAGTGTTTTTTATGTTAATGCAAGGAATGTGCTTAATTTTTTCAACTACTAGAGATGAAAAAGAAATCTGTCTAATCCTGTAAAATAAATTATTTTAAATGTCAAGACTCTGACTACTGAATTCTTGCCAGGTAACTTAATCTCACTGCTTTCAAATTAAAAATGGAATTTGAACTACTGCTGCTGTGCTCTAAACAATGTTGCTTTAAACAGAGGAGTAAAGGAAATCAAGCAATTACAATAAAAGAATAAAAACACATCAGCTACATTCACTTAGTATTGGTTTTGTGCATCTACACCATGGACACTGCCATTCCTGAGCAGAAGCCAGGTGTGGAACTAAGAAATCTGCTCTGCCTGAGCAACCCAAGTTCAGGCATCCAAAATCATCCTTTTATATCTCCACCCACTGGGGTCACTGACATTGCTCGGGCTGCCCTTCTTAGTCTGGAGTATCAATAACCTCTTTATCCTTCTCACAGCTTTCTTCTAATCATTCTGTCAAAGCTGAGCCCCATATTTTCATTTTGCTTCTATTGTGTTGTATCCGTTACTTCAAATATCGGAAGAAGATTCATGATTAGTTACCACAGTATTTCGTCCCATGTAATTTCATTTTCTCTTTTCACCCACTTTCACAAATGCTAAAAAGACCTTATGTTCACCTTGGATAAACACATCCATATGTATTAATCTTAGTCTAGTAATATCTGCACACTATGCAGTCAACATTTTCCAAAGATGAGACCTCCTCTTAGGCACCAAAATCAAAATGCAGAAAACCTCAGACACATGTTTCAAAATCATGGATAATCATTGAAAATAAGGCATACTGGATTATAGAAAATGGATGTCAGTCCAAATATAAGTACCTAAACTGGAAAATGTTTTCCTAAACACGGAGTTCTTAAACTGAAATGTTGAAACAAGCCTTATAAGATGGCTATTTTTTCAATTACAGTAATGACAGAGAATGAATCACAGACCTGCTGAGTATTCTGAGTTGGAAAGGACCTACAAGGATCATTGAGTCCAACTCTTAAGTGAATGGCCCATACAGGGATCGAACCCACAACCTTGGTGTTATTGGCATCCTGCTCTAAACAACTGAGCTAATCACCCCTAACAAAATCCTATCAAAAACCTGCAAAACTCTACAGTATTTGAAACAGTATTACTCTGTGTTTTACTTAAGGATCAGACATCAACATAACAAAACAGGTACAAATATCTGGAGCTATGACAGAAAGAAGCCAGGTCTGATTCCTGACTGTGAAGCTCTTTATATCATTACTCTAGGTTTGAAGTGGGAAAGGCACAGCACGACACACATCCACCTTAATTGACCAAAAGGTGATGCCATCCAAGTGCAGAGAATTATCTGTTCGTGCCCTTCCATGGATACTTCTTCCCTCTCCCACATCCATGCTCATAAACCAACACCATTTTCACCTAGCTCCAGCTCTGGTAATCACCAGGTACTTTGCTAAACCAGTGACACCTCAGGCTCAGCAGAAAATCATCCTGGGTAGAAAAGAGAGTTTTCTGTGCAGCCAGTGAGCGGATCTGGCTCAGAAAATGGTTCTGTGATTCCCAAACTGGCACTGGGAGGAGGTCAGACCATCAGAAATGGAGGAAACTGGAAAGGCAACAAAACATTCCTCTTTTTGGTGGCTGTGAGACACCACAGCAGCCCAGTTGTTTACAAAAGCAGAGCACCAGAGCTCTGGGAAAGGGAACTGGCTCTGTATGGAAATGTTAACATCAGTAGTGATGTTCTCAGGTTCACTTTGTCAACAACACAATATTTCAGTACACAAAATCCTTTAGCAACTTGGAAAAAATGCAAAACCAAGAAAATCTCCAAAACTGCTGCAGTCAAGATGCTTCAAAGGTCAACAAACCTTGCCAGCAAAGTATCTAAGATTCTGAATTAAAAATTTATTGTTGAAATTTTGTGTTGAGAAGAGAAAATCACCAGATAAATGAAATGGCATAGACAAAACCACTCAGAAACGTAGCAACTAACCATGTAGCTCTAAACCAGTACAGAATTTCTCGTTCCTTCTGCTTGGAAGACTTTAAACTAGCAAACTTGTGATCACTCAGCTAAAGCCAAATGAATTCATGGGCACATTTTGCAAAATCTGATATACTAAAAGCCTGCACATATGGATGCAACACAAATAATTAAAATTAAAGAGAAAAGCACCCTCGGGTCATAAAAGAGTCTTGAGAGAGAAAGACAGAGTGACACTGTAACAACAACAACAACCACTGCAAGCTAGAATATCTACATCCATATCTATCTACATATTAAAAGGAATGCATATTCATATTCCCTAAGCGATGTCCCTCTGCTCTTCCAAAGTCAAAGGAACTCTTCTCTAAGAGGATAAAATCTTTCTCACTATGTTTTTCAGCAGCTGTCTTTGCTGGTTTCTAATCAAAGCTCATGATAACTGGCTTTGGCAACAGACTGTAGTTTCCCAGATGAGTAAGCAAACAAAGAGTTTATTTTTCCCCCTCCTCCACAGAATTTGAGATGCATTTTCTGTCTTAAGAGCGAATTGATAACTTCCATAATCTGGTCAACACCTCAAATACATTTAATGAAGGAACGTCAGGAGTTTATGGTATTTGTATGCTTGAAAATGTGGACAGCTACAAGACAAAGATAAATGCCAGCCTGAAAAACAAAAATCTGGACTGTAGCCATTTATAAGAGTGGAAAATGAGAAACCTTTAGACAATAATTGATTAGATTTGACTGAGAAACAGACGTAAGAAGAGCAAGTAAAGTGACATATCATAAAAAATCTTCACTTGGGTTATTCTTAAGTATTCTTTAAATGGGG